>VZTV01008980.1:4878-16066 GCA_013400875.1 Anhinga rufa
CACGCCGCGCTCCCCCCGCCCACGCCGCTCCCCACGCCGCGCTCCCCACGCCGCGCTCCCCACGCCACGCTCCGCGGGGCTGCAGCCACCTTCTCTCCTCCGTGGGGCCACCTGCGCTTCCAGCCGCGGCGGACGCGCCCGGGCCGCGGCTCCCCGGCGGGTGGGTACGGACTAAAAACTGCCTACCTGCCTGTAAGGTTATTTATCTATTTATTTATTAAGCACGAGTAACTGTTTTTCTGATCAGCAGTTTTCTTAAAACAAATGGACACCCCTCCCCGCAAACCTCCAAACCCCCTCATCGAAGTTGAGCTTAAGTATATGCCAATGGCCCCCATAATGACCACGAAATCAAGCCGCCTCTGTGCCAACGGGTTTGCAGCATGTGTGAAAATGCCAGCCTCCTCGAGGGTGGATGTGAAATCTGATCTTGCTTCGGGTTCAACCGAAAGACCAAAATGATTCATGCTTGACCGTGTCTCCTTGATATTTCTTATTTCGATTTTTCCTGCTTCCTCCCTCCTGTCTCCTGGTGCACGCTCGTTCCAAGGGGTCCTTCAAACACTCGAGGAGTGTAAGAACAATGCTATATGCAGTATTTCCTTGAAGGGTTTTATTACTAGGCTATCTAGAACAAAAACAAACGGCATTTCGCAAAACACCTCTCTAAAAGCAAAGCAGCCGGCGGTTGTTAAAGAAGGGGAGGATACATGGCAAGCCACTGGTGCATTTAATAGTATCCTCTCTTTCCTTCTGAGCTGCACGATCTTTGGTGTTTATTTCGAGCAGGCGTGAATGCCTGATTCCTACCTTCAGTTTTAAGAAGTTTGCTCCCCAGATGATGGACACCCTTTTGCTGGCAGGGGGTTGCCCTCGGCCAGCTGTCTGCCACATCTGCCTGCGGGGGAAAGCACTTGGCAAAAAGGGCCGTGGGCCTGGGGAAGCCAGGCTCACGCACGTCCCTGGGGAACCAGGGAGAGGGCCTGCAACTGCGGAGCGTGAGAGAAGCAGGGGTGGGAGTAACGAGCAATGAGGGCTTGGAGGAAAGACTGCGGACGTGGAAGGAAGGGATATAAAGCAGACAGTAAGCGAGGGGAGGTGGACCAAGTGGTCACAAGTCAGCAGAAAATGGGGGATGCTGGGAAAGGGAGGTGACTGCAGGGAGCAGATGGCTGATAGGGGATAAGGGACAGCATGAAGGTGGACCACACCTGGAGCAGCTGTCTGCCTTTCCTAGGAAGTGAAAAATAATAGGAAAGCAATCTACTGGCTGTTCCCGCCTCATGCGGACGATAGGAGACATACAGTGGAAGTCTGCCTCTGAACAGCAAACAAGGAAGCTTGCTTTTTTATGTGTGTGTTTAAGGTTGAATTTTGACCTCGAGCTGACGTCATGCAAATCAAGGGTTGGCTGCTTCCCTCTAAAGGCAAAAGAAACCCAAGGAATCAGGTTAAAATGAAGAGTTACTAATGTTTAAGTATCTCCTGGTTCGCAGCGTAGGGAGAGGCTGACTCAGGGGTTTCAGAAGGTGCTGTCACCTTTGCCAGTGGTCAGGAATAACTGTTTCAAACAACTGTTTTACAGTATGCAGCAGGCCCTTTGTGAACCTGCCGAAGGACAGTCCCTGCTGCCGCTGTGCAATCTAAGGACCTGCAAGATAGGATCATTAGGTGTTTCTTGGTATTATAATGTCACAGTGTCTCCAGGTTAGTTTTAAAGCATGTAAGAGCATGTGGAGCGCACTACTGCAAAAGTTACAAAGCTATAGGCAGTAGAGACTCAGGTTAGATAAGGGGCTGGCTGGGTGGAGCTGGTGAACAATGCACGAAAGTGCTTTTCTTTCACTGATCTTGGTTCAAATTAAGGTTAAATTCCAAGGGGAGTGTATTTTTTTCTCTCTCTCTCAACCTCTCTCTCTCTCCAGGAAGAGATTTTAAAGGGCATCATTTTCAGTTTCTAAAAAAAAAAAATAAAAAAAAAATCTCAAATCACAAAGAGAGATACATGTTAATACAAATGTAGCATTCCACAGAGGGGAGCTAAGAGCTGCTGGTGTCGCACCCACAGCTTTTATTCAGCCAAAGCAAGTTCAGCAGTTTCAGCACCTGGCAGGCGCAGGATTGATCCTGCTGTCAAGAAATGGCTATAGCAAAAGCAAGACTGCATAGAAGTCACAGAGTCTACACAGAAAAAATGCTGATATACAGGTGTGGAAGATGGGATTATGAAAATAATACATAGAGTTCAAGTAATTTTTACTAAAAAGGCACAGTTCTTAATTTGTATGGCTTGGAAACCCATACCTTTACCCTTGGAAAAAAAAAAGTAAATTAAAATCTCATCTATGTGAGAATATAACAGAAAGAAATAGAATATGAATTTTGCTATTAAAACTACAAAATTAGGTGCTATATCTGAAAAAGGCAAAGAGGCTTCCAGCTAGCTGCTCTGAGACCTGCTTTTGCTGGGGGGGAAAAAAAAAAAGGAAAAAAAAAGTTGGACCAGCTTCTTCACAAAGCAAACTTCTTAGAATTTGTTTTGCAACCTGTCCATCATTAGTTTTCTGCTTTACAGCCAATGTTCCAGGGCACTGTAAGAAAGTGCAATAGATCCTGTGTCCTTCCAAGATCTGAAAGCAGAGACGCAGTCTCTCCTGTGATAAGAGCTCCCCAAAGTGCAGGGGCAAAGGTGGCACACATTTAATGCTGACTTTTCTTGGTATGACAAGAGCTCTTGAAAATCAAAGGAGAAGTCTGTGGTCTTGATCCCATGAGATAGTACGAGTTTGCTATAGGGGAGTTCTTGGCTTTCAAAGGAGTCCACAGGACCTCCGCCCACACACTGCTCTCTAACTTGAGGGGTGCAGCCAGCTCTGCCATGCTCAGGGCCATTTGTCATCCCTGCGACTGCTTTTGTCTTTTAAGAAATATGAGACACTGAAATATGTTATATGCCAACCCAAACTACCATTTCCCCTCTCAGCAATAAGACTTATTTGTCACATACACAGTACATACTAGAGAAATACAAAAAAACAGCCTATCTTTTCTGAGCTGTGTCTCTTTTTCCCCATCAAACCAAAATATTTTGCCCCATCAGTAAAAGGAGTAATCTCGGTAGCTCCTCATTACCACAAGAAGGCTGCAGCATGGACTCAAGAAGTGGTTGCTTCGTGTGTCCTATATGGCTTTACAGTTCAAGGTAGCTGTGCTAGGTATAGTTCAACCTAAGCGTTAACATTCCTAGGAATACTTTGGTCAAAAACTACTGCCACTCCACACCAGTCCACCTAAATAACATTTCTTTCATGTGCTGCAGAACACACAGCTCTGACAGCATTGCTTGATCAAACAGTAGTAATTTAGGGTCCGTCGGTGCCATAGCTGATGGTTGAACACAGCCATTACTGACGGACCTGAAAGCTAAGTTACCAGCTGGATACCCCTCTAGCTGTGAGGGGCAAACACTACTGTCAGGTAGGGCAAAACCCGAGTGAATTTGGGGTACAGCCTCATAGATTTTGTGAAGTGTCTGCCAGGGAGGGTGAATGTTCAGTGCTGGCATTCAGCTCTGCAGTTCTGTTCTTGCGATATCCTTCCTTACACCTTTGAGTCCTTCTCCCTTTTAACAAGTATCAGTGCAGTGTTTCTCACCCCCTTTTCATGGTCAGTATCACTCTTCCTACTCAGCGGCTGTCATCCCTTGCCGCCAGCCAGGCCTACCTCTTGGCACCAGTCCCTGTCACGCTTATGCCAAGAACAGCCTCGCCCCCTCCCCAGGAGCGGAGCAATATTCCTGCCCATCAGATCTGCCCCCAAAATCACTTCTTTCCATTCACATTCCACTAACCTCTACCCAGCCACTATTCTTACCATCCTTTAACTTAGCTCAAATTACAGTGTAATTAAAATCACCATGGAACACAACTAAACCAACAAGATTAACGACACAATAACTTTGCCTTTATTTATTTATTTATTTATTTTTTTTCTGGTAGCAGCCTCACTAGATATTTACCTGGCTTCAGCTCTTTTGACTTTCAGATGGTTATGACAGGGACCTATTTCTTTCCATATTGAGGGCGATTCATAGTCCAGCAACAAAAATACAGGACGCAGGTATTAGTGTTAATGAAGCAGAGTTCACTGAAATGAGCTTCCTAACTCTATTTTACCATCTTTCAGCTTACTCTTTCATCACCGTTTTCTGCCTCAGATTATTTTCTGTATGGTCTCTTCCACATCCAGAAAATTATAGGGAGGAATGAACCACAAATACACCTACTCTGACTCTAGGACTGACACTGAGCATGAGGTCCTGGGGTGATGCTGTGACTTAGAGAATGACCATGGTCCTTGCAATTAGGAAAGTACACAGTAAGGACAGGGAGAGATCAGCTCCATACAGACCATGTCTGAGAGCAGGAAAGGAGTGTTGCGTTCAATTCAAGCATCTGCATGCCCAAGAATTAGAAATGCCTTACTGTCTGAGCAATACCAGATAAGTGATATCAGAAACTCACCCTGTTCAGTTTATCCAAGAGAAGACTAATGGCAATCTGTTCACGTCTCCAATTATCAAAATGGGGAAGAATTTGGGATAGTAAATTGCTCCTTAAGTTCTCAGGAAAAGCAGTTTAATGAGACCTTCTAGTCTGAAGTTGAAAGAAGACAAAGACAGACTAGAAAACAAGTTTAATAACAGCAGGAGATTCTCCGTGGAGTCCTTTGTCAGGGATCTGTAATCCCTACACATCTGTAGTTCCACCTGAAGGCCTGGGACCTGCATTAGGGGTGGCCAACAGACCAAGGGGTGCTGGAGTTAATGCAGTTCTGGTTGGTATCCAGCTTTCCTAGGGTGAGTGCACCAGAAAAGAAACAGTAAATCAAGGAGGAGGAGCCTGCCAGGTGGTTTTTATACGTTGAACCGTTCTACAGGGTTTCTCACCTTTACAATGCACAATAGCTTTTCAAGCCAAGGAAATATTTTTCTTTGGGTTGAACTATATTATAGGCACATATTATAATCACCATAAATCGAGATGGTAGCTGGCTAGGTACGTGTGTTGTGTATGAATCACTTAGGTAAAAGAGAAACTGAATAGGAACTAAAGACATAATTTACAGGTTTTGCAAGCTGCGGGGTGGGGTGGGGTGGAAGGAGGGAACAGGACATGCCTATGGCAGGTGGTGGTATATCTCCTACACATCCTGGGTCAAGAGGGTAATATGTGGTTCAGCCTGCCAGACCTCGGCTCGCTTTACTACTAGTGGAAAGCAATAGTCACAACACCTAGTTAGGCACCTGCAGCAGGTGGTTTTAGAAGAGCCCTAAGAAGCTAAAATGTCAATAGCACTGAAAAAAATAAATATGACTTTTAATGAGACAGTAGGTAGCAGGTCACCCGATAACAAATGGTCGGCTCTGCAGGAAATGAGGCTGTGCGAGGGTGAAGTTCTGGATGAAACACCTCATAACATGTAATGTTAGTCATTTGCAGACCAGATTTCAATGACTGGAAAATTACAAGGATAACGCCATTACTGAAACTTAGGGTGGATAGTTACAATAGGCAGTTGTGGATTTGCTATATAGGACTGTTGAGAACAGCCCTGTGGGATTCCACAAAAACACACACTGATGAAAACGTATTTTCTTTAGGCACAGGCAGCTCAGATTTATAAGAGTCTTACTCTAGTGGCTGTTAGAGCTCTGGGGAAATAAAGTTATCATGAGCAGACAAGCAAAACGTGGAGGAAGCAGGGCATTTAGCTGCTTGAAAAGCAATTGAGCTGAGTTTCTCCATTATGTGATCAAAGAAGAGCAAAACTGTGAAGCTTTCTGGCCTTCTTTCCAGCACATGCTATGGCAGTCGTTGCAGTATTCAGATGTTTGATGCTGTAGCTGTGCAGGTAAGATCAGTGCCTCTCACTCTCCACAGATACCAACTGCACACCGGCAGCACAACTCTTAGTCAAGCCTTTGCTTAACACAGAGCACAGGGTGAGTTTGCACATCTTTGTCCTTGCTTCTCCTGCACTTTAGGCTCTCAGAAGGTGAGCAACCTCTAGTCCAAAAGTACCATGAATGGGTGCAGCTAGTCCCATATGCAATGCCTTTGGGTCAGCGGGCAAATCACAGCCCAGCAGAGTGAGCCCTGCTCTGTGCAAAACAGATGTCTCCAAAGAGCAAATTCCTGAGGCAGATTTCACTCAGGATGCATCTGTATTTGTGTTTTTGTTTGTGTGCACTTTAAAAGTCACTCTCCTGGCTGGCTCCACTTTCTGTGTCTCGATTCACATGCCCAAGCAGTCTAGCAGATGTGCTTCTATTGCCTGCTACCAGGTAGCCCGGCCCAGGGACCAGCACGGAGCTATCCCCAAATGCACAGAAGCTGGCCGTGGGGGGCTCCATGCCATCTGTTTGCTCTAGGGATCTGCTTCCCCTGCACTGCCTGACCTGGTAATCTAGACTTGTAGAGGTGCAGCTATCATCTGGGCTCAGCCCTGGTTCATACACCTGTGATGTGTTACTCTAGCAAGGATTTGCAGAAACACTGAATGTATTCAAACAACCGGATTTGGTAAATGGCTTAGGCTGGGATTTGATTGCCTGAACAAAACAGAGGTGACTTCAGGCATGGAGAGACATCGGTTGTTGTCAAGGGCAGGAATGGTATTAAAAACTTGCTTCCCGTCCTCTATGGACACAGAGGCCAGTGGTTCCCTGTCTGCTGGGACCCCTCAGCCAGATGGTGTCTCAAGACCCTACAAGGATCTACAAAGCACGGTCACCCTCCACGAATCCTCCCTCCCTTTCTGCTTTGACCTCTCCTTCCCCACTTGGCTCACCAGCACATGCAGCACCACCCCTCTTGGCCACAGCTGGTCTGATCAATATTTATTTGGCTGGCTTTTATGGGGACCTGTTGAATTAAGGAAGAACTTACCTCAGTATAGGAGATGTCTGGGCCCAAGTGGTCATATGTTCTGAAGGGCCAAGTAAGCAACTCTACCTTGGCAGTGCACGTGTGTGATCCATGCGAGGAATCCTGTACCCCTAGGGAAGGGGGAACATGGGCCACCTAGTCAGCAGAAGGCATGCTGCTGCTGAACCTCAGTTACAGCATACAATGCAGCGGCCCCCCGATAACATCCCCTGGGGGAACAGTTGGTCCCCAAGACCACACTAACCTTTCTGAGGCCCATTCCCTTTGACAGATGTCTTCTTTGACAGATCAGATCTTATTAAATAGAACTCAATGTTTACTATTTTGATATCATAACTTTTTGTGTCATATTTATTCCAAGAAAACCTTAGCGATAGGACAGCTGTAATTTCTGTTGCTCAACATATGAGAAGTAGAGGGGACACTGCCAATTTTCATATTGATTATAAAGTGACCAAACCAGCTACATGTTAATTAGAAATGTTGCTTTATTTGAAATGTAGAACCAAGGTAGCTTGCCCTATCAAAGAATAGTTTAGTGAAAAAAATGAACACAACCAAATTTCAACAAATTTCCTAGCCTTATGCTCACACACCGACTTTGACCTCAGTGAGACACCTACTTTCAAATATTACAACAGCTGCATCATGCTTTGACTTCCATGAAGTTTTCAGGACTTCTACGTGTAAGCAAAGCACAGTATTTCCACACTCATTGTAACAACTTTTCGTCCTTTTCTATGTCTGAAGCAGGCAAAGCTTCTACACTCATACTTTTTTAGATTTCACCCAATTCCTTTCTGCTGTTCTAGTCAAAATTTAATTTCTATCTTGCACTTTCTCTGTTACACTGCTTTAGCAACAACAGGACAGTCCAGGTGTCCCGATTTGTGCCTTCCTTGTCTAATGGGAAGAAGTGTCAAAGTCAAAGCTATGATTCACCCACGTCTTTCTCAGTTTGCTGACTGCATCACAGACTGAGAGTTCATAACCCTGTGTTTGATATGGTGTTTTGGAGCCCCACAGCTCCATATCCATATCCAATGATAACATTTTTGGACTGTGGATGAGGGTAGTGTCCCCACCAGTGAGAATAGGGCCAAGCAGTAGAACTGGTCTGCCATACCACAGTCATAGCTTGAAGCATTTAATTTTCTGCCACTGCCATTTTAAAACAACTGATATAACAAATGCCATAGCTGATCACATTCCTAACCTTTACCTATTCGTGCGTCTCCTCTACCATCTACTACTATGTTTAGCAACCATGGTCTGTAATACTGATGTTCTCCATGCATTGGTAGAATGTTAGGGGTGAGAGAGTAAATTTTCCCTATATAAAGTGGAAGAAACAAAGCTGAAAATTCTATATAGGACGTTAAAACACCAAATGGGGTGATATTAGTGCTATGAGCATGTGTTGATGGAGACTTCCTACTGTTTGTTATTCTATTTCTAGTCCTGTATACTTTCACAGAGGTTGCATCTGAGTTGAGTATGTTCTCTGAATAAGCTAGATATCCAAGTGAAGAAATTAATTATTTTTTTGAAAAGCTGATTCTTACTTACAGATATTTGAAATCTTGCTTCTATGCAAAATTTCAGCTTCTAAGCTGATATCTATAAGTTGATATCCATATCAACTTAGACACCGGTAACCTCATTTCTCATAGACTGATTTTTGAGAACAGTTTACCTCTTTGATCACAAAACTTGTGAAATAGTGGTACTACCTCAGTTGAATTCAAATACTAATGAACAAAGTCCTGAGGCTTCAGACAATGCATTAGAGTAGTACCAAAGTAGCTTTTAATTTTTGCATCTTACTCTTTTGATTTTCTTTTTTTGCTTTTATAAGTCTGGCTCTGGAATTAGTTCTGCTAATAGTTCGTGAACAAATATACCACGTTTCCGTCCTTTGATTCTTTGGGAAACCATTACTTTTTTCAATTTTGCGTGAAATACAGTGTGCACATTCATGTGTGAGTATTACTCATCGTAAAATCACATAATGTATTCTGCAAGGTTTAGCATAACCTTGCTTTAGCACAGCCACTGGGAAGCACTTGTGACCAATTCTACCAGGTATATCGCTGTTTTACCAAATGACAATGTATCTGTTCCTATCATGTTCAGAAGCCATTCAAATAATGATGAACTTCTGTGAATGTGACACTGTTTGGACCTTTGGTCCAAGGTAACCATGGAGGAAACATGCCAAACTCCTCCTGATGACAGCTTCTCAGAAAGGAGTGTGACCCTTTGCAGCTGGTGGCTGGCTGGGCAACACACCAAAGCACGTGCACAATTTTAACGGTGTGCTCCAGGTCTCTCTGAACAGGGGTTCTTGCAAGCTTTAAACAAAATATGGTGGTTTCAATTTATACATTCTTAAATTTTTCAGTTTCCATACAAGTTTCAGGTTAAAACTTATGAGAAAATAAAAGGTGATTTTTTTTTTCCAAATAAAAAATTAGACTAAACATCGTCCCTGCCCCCCTCTTCTGCCAAGGGAAGGAAAAGAAAACCAACTCCAGGTGAAAGACGGCTTTTCCTTTTCCTTGAGTTTTTCTATTTTATCAGTTCAGTACACCTTTTCAACCTGTTTTCTTTATTGCCTGGCCTTGCACTCACCATCAGGGCTAGTACTTACTCATCACAGCACATAGTATGACTAAGAGCAAAGCACTGCAGGATTTGGCCACTATTCCTGTATTTGACTAATTTTACAACCAAGTCTTGGCTACCAACACGAAGCCCTAAATTCTGAGAACACTTCTGGTGTTGCATTTCTGACGTTTAGTTGACTGGAGTTACCAGGTAAATGTTACCTTAAAATTGATTAAGTTAATGGCAATATTTTATAATTAACAACAACAACAAAAAAATAAAACCACACACCCCTAAAAACCAACTCCTTTTGCAAAGACTATTTTAATAAAGGGATTATAAAATACAAAAGAGAGAGAGACAGGTAACCCGAGATGCAATTTTGGAATGCAAACTTTTAGTTCAAATGTGCAAGCTCGAACTTAACAAATGTTTAAAATATTTGAGTTTTTCAAATGGTGCCAAAATAAACCATGTCTTTTCTAAAGACTACATATTTAGCTAGGCACTGGCAATGTAAATCTTTCAACCATTTCAAGTATTTGTTTAAAAGCCTCCCAGAACACGTGTGCTCCCAACAAAACTGAAGAATGAAATGTTTAGACCGCTGAAGCTCAACAGCTGACTTATAATCAACCTAATATGAGAACACCGCTTTGGTTTTTTGGACTCGTGAATACATTTTATTTACCAATGCATGAGAAGAACAAACAGAGAAAGTCCAGTTCTGCAGACCTCATGTGAAATGTCACAGCGATAAGAGTCAGCACATGTAATGCTGCGATCACAGCAAGCACAGTATCAGAGAAACTGCTGGTCGGTGATTTCTTGTGCCTCATGGCTTATTCTTGCATGGGAGGAGGATCTTCTGGGGTACAAATTAAAAAGAAAAAAAACCCCAACAAACCTAAGAGCCTTCACCTGGAATTATTCCAAATGAAGAGAATAAAGGCACAGAGAAATCCTGACATTTAGATAGCAAGGTCATTTGTGTACGTGGATTAAAGATGTTACAAATCTTGATCACCTGATAAGAATATTTATAAAGCCACTTAATTTGAAAATTAAGGTATCTTGTATAACATCCTGTGATTTGGAATAAATAAATAAATAAATGCGCCTGTGACAACGTATTGACATTACTAAACTACTTCAATATGATGGCTTATTTATAAAAGCAGCTTTAATATTCCCCTACATTAATGATTAACTAATGAATCTTACTTTCTTGTGAATATATTGAAAGAGGAATCAATCTGACTTCATCTACAGGATTCCACTAACAAGACTGAGATGGCTCTGAACTTTTCAAATATCAGTTTTCCCAACACTAGTACAGAAAACCGTGCTACCAGTTTTGGGCTGTGGGCTGAATGAAAAACAGTACAAAATGACTAAAGGTCCACAGTTCTTTTCCGTTAAAGTTGATTTGTCACAATATTGTTAATTAGTGAGGGCTTAGGGAAGGCTTACTATGAATATAATTACAGTGCTGAAAAGCATTAATAATGCTCTTATCCCGAGCCAACATGATGCTATTTACATATTTTACCCTGGCATATACCAGAAATGGCTCCCAATGCATAACGTGCTGCAGGATCATCAAGAGAAACACACAAAATCTCACA
>VZTV01008986.1:0-12673 GCA_013400875.1 Anhinga rufa
CTCCCCCCATCTTATTAAAGAATACATACAACTCTCAATTGTGTCTGTGAAGACTGCTGTGTGCTGAAGCAGGAGACTGGATTTCTGTGGAAGAAGAAATTAATTTCTTCAGCAACAGTAAGCCGTGTGATCTGGAAAAATGCTTTGTTTGAAAAGACTTTTGACCTAGTTGCTTAAATTCTGGAAGTGGTTCTCCCCACTGTGTAGGTGGGGATGTCATGTAGCAAGCATACTGTCTTGTGCTCAGCTTATGCATGAGTATACATCATTTCCAAATGCCACCTGGCTTGGAAGCAAGAGTGAGAAGCTAGGGTGGAAAGGTGAAGGCAAGAAGGGGGAAGTAGAGGGGAACTTCAAGAGGACAGAAAAGAGAGATACAAAGGGGTGTAGGAGAGATAGGGCAGGCTCAGGTTCTAGAGTTTAAAGGTATCCTTCATTTTCTGTCTCTTCTTAACTTTAGAATATGAATCTTTGAAATCTGTATGTTTTCTCATCTCTCTGGCTTTGCTTTGCAGACTGAGCTCTAGTAGCTGCAGAGGTGTGGGCTTGTCTTTGGCAAGTGTAGGGGCAGGAGTTGTAGCGTCTGCAGTAGAACTCGTAGTTATTGTAATAGCTTTGCTGCATATATACATACAGTCATTCCACGAAGAAGCCACTTTTAATAACTGACTGCTTTAAAGTTGGATTACAAAATGGACATCCAATTTTATTACAAAACTGCCCTGTTTTTTCCCTTTAGTCAAGCTTAAATTAATAGATGGTCTCTGAAATTTTCAGTTGTCTTTCAACAAATCTGTCTTGTTTTCTGTGCATGTGTGGTGTGTGTATATATATATTTATGTTTTGTCCTATATATTTAACTGTAGTAAGTTTGCCTTTTAAAACAAGTTATGATAATATTCCCTTTTGCATTAATTCTTCCTGAACAGAAGCTGTACTTGGGAATGGAAACTGTCTGCATTCAGATTTGCTCTATTGAGCTAAGAAAGAACATCCCATTGTGATCTGTAATTACTGCCTATAGTGATTCTCCCTCTTCCCCTGCTATTTTTCTTTAAAAAAATGCAGTTTAAAAATGTTGTTCCTTCAGGTTTTTTTACTACTTATTCCTCCCCTCACTCTCCCCTCTAGCCATTGCTGTTGTGCAAGGGAGGAAATGAAATCATGATGTGATATTTCAACTGTTGCAGGGATCAGTTTTTAACTCCTACTTATTGCTTGTTAAAGTTTACATTTAATGCCTAGTATGCTTACGTGAGGCTACTATATTCATGCTGGTATTTGGGCCATACTTCACCTATAGGTAACTGTTGTGACTGATTCATCCAGCATTGATGAAAAGGTTATGGAATGGATGTGCTAGCAGAAGTTTACTTCTATTCCAAGAGGCTATCTGATAAGTGCTTAGGGGCTAAGAAACCTTATGCTTATCTCCCCTTTGTTTCACCTTTTCCAGCACTCTTCAGATCAAAGTCTGAGCTTTCATAGTTAGGCAAAACTCTTGTATTGAACCAGCTGCCTAATTTTTTAGGATTTAGAATGAGTTTCAATTCTAGTTATACCGGTTGCACCCAAACAGACTTTTTATCAAATGGCTTTTATTTATTTGTAAAAATGCAGCGTTATTCAAGGTTTTACTGTAACACTGATGTTTCACTGGCCAGAGTAGAAATAGTATACTTGTTTTGACTCCTAGGGCCTGAAACAGAAGCCTCCCTTCCCTCTCTCCCCACCTTTCCAGGCTTATGGCAGGTGTATCAATATTATGTTAGACACACTCATCTTCAGGATTTTTCTAACAAAATTGTTGGGGGGAAAAAAGGTTATAATCTAATTCCTGCTCTGTGTGTGGTTCTAAGACCCATGACTTGACATTTCCAGCTGTCTGTGCAAAAGGAGACAGCACAACTATGCAGATTTTTTCTGGATTTGCTGAGAAGTTACATCTTTCTAAGAAACATGAACAGATGAGAGCCTGCTTTCAGATAATAATATGGAGCATAATATTCAGAGCCCCAAGTGCATTGTGGTAGGTCACTGAATACAATAATACTGCACCATAGTCCAGTCATGAATCAACATCAGATTTGTCCCTTAGCCACAGTGTATGTTACTGATAGTGCTTGCTCTCTCCCTTCCCTTTGTGTCTTCCCTCCCTTCTGCTATCCATTCACCTCACATCAAGTAGCTATAGGACTAACAATGAGAAATACATAACCATATATCGTCTTTGAGATCTGATCATTAAACATCTTAAACCACTTGCATAGAACTAGTGTAGGGGGTTGAAATTTTTCTTGTAATTTGATTTGATTTTTTTTTTGTCTGTTAAATCTCTGAAGTGCTCCACGTATATTCAAACTCAAGTGTGTCTCTCAAGTTGAAATACTTTATTCACAGCTTTGTGCAGCAGTGTAACTCGATATAACTCAGCTACTGGAATTAGTTCAGCAGACAGCTACCAAAACGGCTGGAGCAATTATTCTCCTGTAGGAGAGGCTGAGGGAGTTTGGCTTGGTAAGCATATGGGAAGGATGACTTTGGGGTGTATATAGTGGCAGCCTTCCCCTATCTATGTGGAGGCTATAGAGAAGATGGAGCCAGACTTCACAGCAGTGCAAGGTGGGAAGATGAGAGGCAATGAACACAACATGAAACAAGAGGTTCAGACTGGATATAAAGAAAAGCATTTTCCCCATGAGGACAGTGAGGTGTCAGAGCAGTTGTGCAGTCTCCCGTATTGGAGGGTTTCAGGATCAAAATTAATCAGGCCCTGAGCCACCTGGTCTGATCCTATGGCTGACCCTGGTCTCAGCAGGAGGTTGGACTAGATATCTCCAATCTGAATTACTCTGTGAATCAATTACTAACAGAAAATAGAAGCAGATATTGGCTGTCAGCCTTGATTAGAAGAATGAAATCAGGAATTAGGTGATGGATGTTAAATAGGAGTTAAAGCTTTATTATTTACATTGCTTTTTCTGATACTGTTGGACAATTCTCATTTGCAACGAGCAGTTATGATGGTGGTGGAATAGAACAAACTTCTGTGGAAAGTGTCTGCTTGAAAGACTAAGGAACATCTTTCTTGGTTTGTAGTCCCTGCAAATGTTCCGCACCGCTTATGGCCTTTCTGCAGTGCTTCTGTTTTCACCTCATGCACCTTGCTCTGCGCCTTTGACACTTGAAGAATGGTACTCCCTTATTTGAACTTAATGCAGTCTAGTAACAATCATTTCTCTGCCATGTGCAAGTAATGAAGGGTTATGGAAAGGTAGCAAGGATACAGTACAACAGTAGATGGCACAACAGTTTGATAGACTTTCACTTTTGAGGACCTTGCTCCAAAGATTTCTTTTCCTTTTAATTGCTAACAAGACTCAGTTAAAATGATATTAATCAAGTGCAGAGGAGAAATATGCTAATCTCGAGTAATCCTCACTCCATCTCTTATAGTGGAGATGAGCAGAGGAATACTAGCTGAATAATGGATGCTTTAGATTAGGATTCAGTTATGCATGGAGCTTATAGATAAAACTTTTTCAAAATGGGAAATGCTTAAAAAGTTCAGTGTGTGCTTCTCTTTGAAACCCAGCCTTTCTCTGCTTAACTGGCCAAGCTATAGTAGAACAGTGCTACCGAACTCAATATTAAAATGGTATCACTTAATTTCATTTTAATGATAAATCAATAGAGAGCATTTACTATTTAGAAAATCTAATGGATCTTGTGCCAGTAAAGGTTACTAATGACTCTTAGCTCTTCAAAGGGAAAAAACTGTGTGCAAAAGTGTATTCAATACTTAAAATAAGGAAGAAACAGTTGTGTTAGAGAAAACTGTTTATTATTTTCCATGAAACAATCACTTGGCTGAAATGTAACTAGGCACACAGCTTAAAGGCTGACCACTGTCTTTGTCCTTGGGAGGATCAATCTTTGCATTTATATATGTCCTGGTTTCAGCTGGGATAGAGTTAATTTTCCTCCTAGTAGCTGTACAGTGCTGTGGTTTGGATTAAGGATGTGAATAATGTTGATAACACACTGATGGTTTACTTATTGCTAAGTGGTGCTTACACTGAGTCAAGGACTCTTCAGCTTCCCATGCTCTGCCAGGGGCACAAGAAGCTGGGAGGGGAGGGGGCACAGCCAGGACAGCTGACCCCAGCTGGCCAAAGGGATATTCCATACCATATGGTGTTATGCTCAGTACATAAACTGGGGGGAGTTGGCCGGGGGCCAGCTATCGCTGCTGGGGGACGCGCTGCGCGTCGGTCAGTGGGTGGTGAGCAACTGCGCTGTGCATCGCTTGTTTTGTATATTCTTTTATCATTGTTGTTATTATTTTCTCTTCCTCTGCTGTCCTATTAAACTATCTTTATCTCAACCCATGGGTTTTACTTTTGTTTTCCAGCTCTCTCCCCCATCCCACTGAGGAGGGGCAGGGTGCAGAAGAGGCTGAGCGAGCAGCCATATGGTACTTAGTTGCTGATGGGTTAAACCAAGACAATATACAAATTCTTGTTTGGACTACTGATATAGAATGTTTTTGGTTTAGCTCTTTAATACCATGAAGTGATATATTCAATTAGAAAAAAAAAAAGAGGTGTACAGGAGAGAGAAGAAATACCAAAACCAGGTCATCTGGTAGATGTGTTTAATGCAGTATATCAAGACATATTTAACTTTTATGAGCACTTTTAATGGAATCTTTGTTGCCTCTCAACCTGAATGTATCTAAAAGCACTGTTGGAAGAAATGTCTCCATAGCAATGTTTTCTGAAGAATTTAACAGTTAAGCTCAACAGAAGGGAGCAGCATACTTTTATTATCTTTGTTTAATGGCAACCTCATTCAGGCCTGAGGTTTTTAAGTGCTCGCATATAACAGATGATAAATAACAGGACCAAAGAAGACACTTATATCAGCAAGATTACAGGCTGTCTCTCCTTTTGCAGTAGAAATGTGTGCTTGTTTTTTATTGTAGTCTTCTGGCTGATTTTATTCCCTGGCTTGTTTTGGAATAGGTCTTCCTGCTCATTGGTTACAAAGGAACTGTTTGATATCTTGTTTTTACCACCCAGTTATAATTCTTCTGAAAAGAGATTTCATTGTCACAGTGGTTGAAATGATTCTTGATGAAGAACCTCTCCTTATACCAGCATTGAGACTAGTGGGAACATTGATTTCTGCTGCTTCTAAATTTTGTTCCTGCGAGAACATCTTAGGAAACTTCTTTGCATGAAGACAACGCACATGATAGATGCAGCAGCATGCCTCTGCTAGTGGTAACTATCAAAGAGAGTTGTGCTTTCACTGACTTCACACTAGGACACCTTTGCTTAAGCCTCGCTGATGTTGTCTCACATTAGGACAGATGACATCAGAATTACTCCCTAAAATCTACCCTCACAGGTGGCAGACGTGACTGGGCTCACCCAGATAATTTGTAAAAGCCCAAGCACATGGGATGCTAAATGCCTTCCTGTGCTCCCAATTCTCATTGATGGTAGTATCTTCCAGAGGCAGGCTGTTGTGCTATGATGTGCGTAGCCATGGTTGTGAAAACAGCCATAGCTGAATTGCATTGCTGAAGAAGAAACAGGTTTTTTTCTAAATGCCTTCAATTCAAAGGTTCAAGGAGAGGGCTGGATCTGCATTCTGGCCCTTGCTTCTGTTAAGAAGCATTTGCGACAACCTGGTTGTAAGAAACACAACCCAGAATTAAAATACTGACTCTGAAAGGCACATCTGGCCCTGCTGCCCATTTTCCTAGATTTCCTTGAGTTAGAAGTAATAATG
Source organism: Anhinga rufa (assembly GCA_013400875.1). Classification (NCBI taxonomy): domain Eukaryota; kingdom Metazoa; phylum Chordata; class Aves; order Suliformes; family Anhingidae; genus Anhinga; species Anhinga rufa. Next base: position 5,803 of record VZTV01008986.1, read on the forward strand.
TTCCAGCTGTCTGCAATTTAACTTCATATATTTTGGAAAAAAAACCAGCCAGATTTGGGTGTTGGAGGCAGAACAACTTTTACAACTGTGAATTTCTGTGTCGTGTCGTGGTGTTGCACTTGTATCCTACTGTAGGACATGGTGCGATTCTGCACCAGGAGAGAGGTCCTGCTCTTCATAGGGTGAGGTATTACTCTGGCAGATATACCTAGATTTTAGTTTTGCTATGAATCAGCCCACCTAAGCATAACTGCAGTGTATCTGTGATCCTCGTTCTGCAAATGGAGGGCTCGCATAAATTTGCTGCACTCTCTTGCTGTACTAAAATTGGAGCTTTTTTTGCCAGGCTTGTACTTTTTGAAGGTTCTTTGGTGATTGGGATCGGGGGATAGCTGCCTTTGTCTTCCAGGCCAGAGAAATATAACAGGCACCACTGGAAGGGTATCGGTGATGTCTTTAACTTTCCCAGCACCTAGAAAACTTTGAAACAGATGTTAATTACTAAATGGTGTAACGCAAAAGTGGAAAATTGCTTCATCACTGCTTTGGGTTTTGCTGATTGCCTGTCAGTGATTTTTGCTGCTGTTTTCATGTCTGAATATTAAAATTGTCATGAGGGGGCACGCAACATCTTGTCTACTTAGCTGTTCTTGAATGCTGATCTTGGTATTTGTAATGGCAAGAAGCCAAAACTTTCAGATTTGATTCAGTCTACTGCTGCAAACAGCAAGTGGTTCTGATGAAGTGTCGTGTTTTTAAAACTTGAGTAAGTGGCCAAAGAATCATGTCCTGTGCATGTGTATCAGAATATAGGTATATAACTATATATGAATAAAATTCAACCTGTTATCTTTGAGGTAAGTTTAACTGAGGCAACCTGAAGACATGACTCAGAAATGGAAGACGCTGCATTGCAGCTATGCTATCTCCAGTCCAGTGTCATTTAGCATTGGCTATTTCTGCAGGCTTCTAGAAAATCTGTAAGCTTCCTGCCACAGGTAAGAGCCAGATATACTGATAAAAGAAGTTTATACATCTAGGCACCCAGTAGGTTACTTGCATTTGAAAGGAGTCAAGTTTGATATCCACGATTTCCTTTTCCTGCTGGCTACCTCCTTCCATGCAAGTCAGTGGCAAGACTCATAATGTAAATAGGGCCAGAATTTTGTCATGGATTGCAGAAACATGCTCATGCTACAGAGATCCAAGAACAAAAATCCTAGACCTTTCCCTTTTCCATATGGATGTGTACCTTCTAGAGCTAGTTTGTCAGATTTAGCTTACACAGAAACCCGTTTAGTAGGAGAAAAAGCAGGGTAATGTCTGTGTCTGATGCTTAAATTTTTGCAAGAACCTAATCTTTTAAGCATGTGCTGCCTTTGATATCATATTATTATAGAAATATTTTTCATGTGTAATTTCTGTGCTTAACCCCATTTTCCCCCCTATCCCCACCCCAAGGGATAGATTATATGTAATGCTTCTGTAGCAATCCAGCAGAAGATTGGTACACTGCTCTGTGAGCATGTAAAGCTCTGTTATAAATTCCAGCTGTGGCCATGTCAGCAAAATGTGTTTTGAAACACTTCATTAATAATAGTTCATGTCTTTAAACCTTAGGTTAGTCAATTATGCTTGACATAATAGTTGAATATCATTAAATGATTTCATGGAATCAATCTTGTAAGGAAAGGGGGAGAGAGATCAGTTTAATTTTGCAGAAGTAATTATCCTGTTAAAAAAGTAACAAAAAGGAGGGGTGGGGTGGGGTGGATCAAGAGCTCTATATGCTGCTGTACATCTGTGGTTGCTTTGAAGAAGCTGGAGTTGCAGCATTATAGTTATAACTTGTAAGCTAATCTCTGCTCTCAAAATTAGTTTCAGCATTGTGGCTACTTCTGCTTCCACGTGAGAATAAAACTTATTTCAGTGCTCTGCAGGTGATTTCAGCTTTCTAGTGGATCTTCTCGGTGTGCGTTTCTGTGGTGTGCCTGACTTCACACATCCCCTTTGTTGTGTCTTCTCTTGTAGAAGCTGTGTAAACTCTGACTTGATGACATCAGAGGTAAGACAAAAAAACCCTTTGCTTCTCTGGAGTACTGGGGTGCGTAATACTAGTAAATAAAATAAGAAGTGGTTATCTCGTATGTTATGGGGAAGCTTGAGTTGGCCACAAGAACAACACCTCAGCACTCGGCGACGTATAACCTAAAACTAACTTACTAATAAAGGCAAGCATAGTGGGTGGATAGCAATTTCTATTTTATGACTCACATCATGCACTCATGCCAATGTAGGCTCCTGCCCTCTGGTCCAGTTTAGATGGAGGCTAGGGGCCCAGGAAATGAGACACTTGCTGTGTTTGCCCAGCTGATGTGCAGGGTCCCAGCTGCCAATCTGGCCCCTACACCTTCGTAGGGCACAGCCTTTTACATGGTGTCGGATGCCTGGGTTAAGTATTTCCCCACCGGGGATTGTCTCTGCCATTGCCCTCTGGTCTCCCATCCCAAAATGTGTTACAGAATGTGTGTGTTTTGCAACAGGTAGATACGTTAATCTATTGCTTCCTTTTTTTCCAGCATATACTGTATTATCAGAGCCAGGCAGATGCAGCCAAGATCTCGTTTATCTGGGTAGTGCTTTTGGGTAGGCTTCACACTGAGACACTTATATCTGCAAAAATCTGAACACAACTTGTGGTGTGGTTTTTTTTTTCTTTTTCTTTTTCTTTTCACTTGCTGACATTCCAGGCACAATTTTTGGCAGAAGGTGCTGCAGAAAAGCTTTCAGAACAGGCAGGCCATCTGTAGGAATGGGAATCAGCTGCTGAGACAAGAGTGGGCAGAGAGATTTTAATATGATGCTCATTTTCTCAGGACTAAATCAACAGCTGTCTCTACTTTTGAAGCTTGTCTGATGACTTTGAGAATCTAGCTTTTTTTTTTCTTCTACCTGTGGATGCTTTCTAAGATTTACATATGGAAACTGTTCTGCATCCTTAGAAGGATGAATTTGTGTCTCTGTAAAATGACGACTTCCCTTTCTGAGGGCCCAAGAGTAATACAATGGTATAAAGATACCAAGTTTCTCTAAATAAAATAAATTCAAACCATATAAAATTAATGCTGGGTGTAATATTTGCAGGTGGGAAGCATGCATGCATCTGTTGTCTTGGTTGTATGAAAACATTACTAATGTTTCCAAGAGTGCTAAGAAAAAACACTGATGTTAAAGTTGGATTTTTACTTGGTAAGTGCATCTTGTTCCTTCTGCTTCAGATTCTGAACTTTTCTGCATTTTACAGGTTCTGCTGACCCCGACTGGCATCTCATTTTCAGTTTTTTAGTGGACTGTTGGGTTTTGGGTGAGATTATTTTTCATTCTCCATTTAGAGCATGGTGGATGCATTTTGTTCAGTTTCCTTTTTTCTATTTTTTTTTAATTTAACACCCCTCCTCCCTTCCACAGTATTTGCTAATTTGAATGCTTAGCCTTGTTCATTTGTTGCCTTGTAGCAGTCATTTGTCTTGTAGTGCTGAATATCTGTGCTGGAAACAGTGCCGGCAAAAGGCTTGGTATGCTGACACCGTTCTGGTTTGATCCCTGAAGTGCTGTGTGATGGACGGACATGCATGCTGCTTAGACTGGAAGAGTGCCAGAAGCAGAAGATCCTTTCTGTATATCAATTAGCAAAGGGAATAGTCAGTCAGATAACAGGCCTGTTGCAAAGACTTGCTTTTTTGCTTGAGATGGGATTTGGTTTACATAATCACTGAAATTATTTGAAATCTACAAAAGACGTCAACTTTTATCACTTGTTGGCTTTAAGGTGTACTTTTGCCTTGCATGTATGAACTTGAAAACAGCTTGGACTGATTTCTGACTCTTGGACCCTTGCTTTGTCTTATGTTTACAGGCAGAGGTTAAGATCTTTGGTCTATAAAGCCTTCCCAGGTGAGATGAGTTAACTGCATCCCTGTAAAGCCTTAAAAATTCACTTGGCAGTGCAATTCTTGTCCAGGTCATTCAGAGGAGAGGAGACTATTTAGAATGTACTGCCACTCACCCTGGGATTTCGCTGGGATGCTAAGCATGCTTTATAGAGCTTGCCTTTGAACCAGAGGTGTTTGGTATGTGACCTGTGTTATGGCAGGTCAGAGCCATAGGGATTTTTGAGTCTTCTGTTGCTGAGAATTAATGGCATAATCCCTGCTTTTTAATAGGTGGAATTTCCAGTCTTGCCAAGCAGAGGACGTGGAAGACGACTGCCTCTGTAAGAGCATGGTGTGCCAAGGGTGGGATAAAAGGGAGCTCGTGTGCATGATTGTTTTCTTGCTGATGGTACCTAAGCTTGATGAGATCTAGGAGTCTTTCACTTCTGAACAGCACCAGGCCCTCATTGAAAGAGAAATTAGCATCTTGTTCTTTTGGAGGTCACTATAGCTTTCTTCTGCTGTTTCTTATCTCTGCTAGTGTTTGTTGTCAATAGAGGACTTGCTCAACCATGTCCCCAAGGTCCGATCAGACTTTCCAAAAATGACTAGAGTAAGATAGCTTTTCTGTAACACCCTGCAGACCAATCCTGCTACTTGCTCGCTCCAGGGGGGCAGGTAGATTCCACATACCTTCTCCGAGGGCTTTGGGAGAGTGTCACTCTTCAATAGTATCTAAATATATTTTGGTCTTCGAATATAGAATTTTATCGGAAGTGTCATCTGTTTGAGAGGGCAACTAGAGATCAGAGCTGGCGGTAACTTGTGGCCTAATGCTCTCTTAAGAGTCAACCAACTTTATTTTTGATTGTTCAGTGGGACTTGACTATACTATTAGTAGGGGTTCTTTGTTTGCTGACAGTGGAAGTCCTCTATTTTGTAATCTTGTTGCTGCCTTTTAACTCTCTATCTAAGCCACTGGAAAGTCTATGTTCTTTGTTTCTGGAAGAGGCTTTTTCAGTTTGTCTTGCACAATACGTTTATCTTTAACCTAGGTAGTTGTGGCTGGTTCTCTATCTCACGGTGAACTGCAGTCTTCAGTAAAGCAGAACATCCTGACAGTGTGTTTCCTGTATCACTGGCTTTGTGTGTTACTGTCCATGTCTTAGAAGAATTATTGTTCAGGAGAATTGTGAAAGAAACTCAGGGAATATGCATTCTGGTGCCTAAAGTGCTCAGGTAGAGGTGGACTGTGTCTGTGGTGGCAAATCAGGATTGACATCTGAGCTTTTTCAGCCTGGAGAAGAAATGGCCTCAGGAGGACCTGAGAGCAGCCTGCCCATACCAATGGGGAGGTTATCAAGCAGATGAAGCCAGGCTCTTCACAGCAGAGCATGGCAGGAAGATGAGAGGGACAGAATTTGAAATGAGCAGTTCGGACTGGGTATAAGGAAAAGCTTTTCTCTCCTTGAGGACAGTGAGGTGAAGCAGTTACCCAGAGTGTTCGTGCAGTCTCCAGCCTTGGAGGGTTTAGATCTGACTGGGTCAGGCCCTGAGCAACCTGGTCGGATCCTATGGCTGAATGTGCTCTGAGCAGGAGGTTGGACTAGATACCTCTTGAGGTCCCTTATAAACTGAGTTACCCAATGATTGTATTAGTCTCAGACCTTCTGAAGACAGCATAAGGCAGGCACTTGGTTTTCTAGCCTGCCAGGGTTCAGGGGTTTGGTTTTGATCACTTGTGGGGAAGTCCATGTGGCCTTCCCTTGCTAATTAGACTGCCTAGGCCAGATAACATGACTTCCTGTGGGACCCTCTGCCCAGCCTGCACCCAGCAAAGGGGTGGGCAGCAGTGGGGGTGCTGTGCTGCTGCAGCACCCACGTTGCCCATGGGAGGATGTGCCAGGACCAGTGCGCCCCAGGCAGGAGAGGTGTGCATGTATAGCCCACATGGCTGATGTGCACGGGTGCAGGCAATTACAGCTTTTTGGAACTGGTTACAGAAGGATGTTTAGACATTTATAGGTGTTCATTAATGTTTTTTAAGTGTCTAGTGTTGTGGTTTATCTGTTGTATGGTTGATATTGGTTCTGAATATATAGTTCTCTGCTTCCCAGTTAATTACATGTTGTTAATAAATCAATAAGCCCCTTTGATCCTGATTTGATTTAAGTCATGTGAGCTGAGCAGTTTTTTCCTGCAACAGTCACTTTCATCTTCATCAGTGCATTTTCGCAGAGTGATGGGACTCCAAATTGCTCAGTGCTTTTTGATGGTTCTTCAGTGAGCATCCCCAAAACAGTAAGACGATATTAAATTTTGGAAGATAAACTAGACTATTGATCTTTTAATGACAGAAACACTTGCACAGAATGAGAACAGTAGGTGTCTGCAAACAAATCCACTTTGCTCTCCATTTGCCCTCAAGGGAGGGGATCTTTTTGCCAGTTTTTCTCTCAATCCGATTACCTGGTAGTGGCTCTCGAGCACTGCAAATGATACAATGTGAGGAAACAAGTGGACTAAATTTTCTTCCTGCTCTTTACAGGACTCTCCCAGTTTAGATTGATGCTGTAGAGTCCAGTTGAATGTGTGTCTGTCTCTGACTTTCTCTCTTTTCTGCCTGTGTCATCTCTGCTCCGGGAAAATTTAATCCATCCCTTTACCTGACCCAATTTGCCAGTAAAGAGAGAACCTTTTTCTCTAGTGACCAGCTGCACCTTTCCTAAAGGAGTGTGACACAGAGCAATTAAAATGTATAAACCATATACCATCTATCACAGCAGTGTTTAAAGTGTTCTGTCTGAAATATATTTTTCTCAGATTATTTTCTTTTTCCTTGGAGTCAAAAGGGGGAAAATGGCCTATTTTCTTATTTCTAAAGGCATTTTAGAATGAACAAACTTGTTCATGAAAATGCCTCCCCCAACTCCCCCCCC
>VZTV01008997.1:0-12793 GCA_013400875.1 Anhinga rufa
TTAAATTTTTTTTTTTTATTTTTCTTAACTTTGTAGAGAGTTGGTAGGATGGTATGTTAATCTATGCATACAGGATAATATCCCTTGTGTATGTTTGAGTCAGTAATTCAGGACTCTAGCAGGGTGTAAAGCAATCTGGTACAAAGCTGCTGGGTGACTGTAGGTAAGTATCTTCTTTTTATACTCCTTTTTCTCTCTTATTTTGTGAGTTTAGGTTCTAAGTGTGTTGTGCTGTGACTCTTGGCAGTAGCACAGTACTCAGAATATGCCGAGTAAAACTGATGAGATGTTTATCCTTCTATAATCTTCTGCTCATCCATAACTTGAAAATTGTCAATCGACAACTTTAAAATTAAATGTGTCTTTGAAAAACTATGGAACCGGCAAGTGAAATTTGTGCTGTATTTTGGTAGAGCTCCTCCATTTCATTGCCAAGAAAACTGTGCCACAGGATGAGTCGCAGAGATATTGATGGACACAAAGATAAGTCAGCCCTGTTGGTGTAGATGGACAGAGTGGGCTTTATTAGAGAAATAGGTTTAATGAGGCAATGTAACACGACAATTATATTTGTGTTTGTGACTGAGAGACTGGTTATAGATGGCAAGAGAAGGAAAGGAGCATTTGGTGTAACCACAGAGGACTTTTTTGCTATAAAGCAGGAGTTAGAAGGCAGGCAAAGTGAAGAAAGCACAAGCTTTGGAGAAGAAGGGTGCAGCTGACAGTGTCAGAAGTAGCTGCCAGGCTTCAGAGAATGAGGCTGGAGAGCTGGTGATGGAGCAAGACATATAAAGGGCTATAAAAGCTTTGACAAAAGTGGTCTCAGTGGAGTAAGAAGGGCAATAACTGAATTGGTGAGTGAGTAGTTAAATGAGGAGATTAGGAAGAGAAAATGAATAGCCAGGGGTTAAGACAGGTCACTGGTGTGGACATAGCCAAGGAGGACAGAAAGAGATAACTCATGATGTAAAAGGGAAAATAAAAATGGGTAAAAGCAAATAGAAATATTTTTATGAATCTGATATGAAAACTTTTCAGTGTTTTCTTTTCCATATTTTATTATATTTCATTTACATTCAGAACCAAGTCAAGATTGGAAAACACAAAATCCTTTGTGAAATGGAACGTTTGCCTCCTGCACAGTCCTCATTGCAAGTCAATCAGCTCTAGTTAAAATTACTTTCCGCTTTCCATGTTTATCTGATACCAGATTACTAAATAACTTGAATATTTTTGTCCATTTAAAACCTCTATGCTTTTTTATAAACTGATCTTGAAGAATTCTGAACTACTCAGTGCTAGGATAATTCTTTTATTTATTTATGATGCATTCAGTGGCAAGACAGGGAGTTCTCCATGAAAACTTTCAGTTTTATATGGGAAATTAAGTTTCTAGAAAATTTAGGAACTACTTTATTTCAGTCTAATTGCTGGAGATTTGAGTCCTTTAGTAGTGATGCAATGCATCACTTGCCACTTGCAATCTTCAAATATATCAACATATAATTTTTTAAATATGGTACAATCTCTTACAGAGAGGCAGCCCACTTCACTCTTACAAACTCATCACGTCAGAGTAGTCAGCTTCCATTTTTTCAGGAGAAGCTTCAAATCACAGATGATTTTAACTAGTGATCTACTGACTTTCATTGTTGTCATGACAACATCACTGAGAATTTTAGTGCACATCTTTTCCATGCTGGTTTGGCTTGTATATGTACAGTTTTCTTTTAAGATCATTCAGATGATGATATGAAGCTATATTAAGACAGTCTTTACTCTGGCATCTCTAAAGTTGCCATCAAATTTAGGTAAATGCAAACTGAAATATGCCTTATGTTTCAGCTGAGACATCCCTGAGAGACACAAGATCTTTTGTTTGGTCTGGAGTAGAAATCAGCTCATAAACTCTTACATTACTCTCCCAGGCAGAAAGACAAGCCTTTCTGCAAAGAATAGATTCATGTATCTCAAAACCAAGGTGGGGAAATTGCTTTAAAGCCTCCTGTATTGCATGTGATCACAAAAAATGTGTGGAGAGTTGGTCACCTACCTTAAAATTTATTAATTTTGATGGTGATTCATTTTTCAGTTGCCACAGGGACACTGTTCCCACAGTGTCGAAGGGCAATGATGGGACGATTTCATGACTGACCTGCACGGAAATTGAGGAGCAGTCACTGACCTTAGTGTTGGCTGAAGAAGAGGAAGGAGCATGGGGGCAACAGAAGCACCTCTCTACCAGCAGTGCTTAGCCATGGACTGGTGGTGCTTCATAACACTGCATCCCGTCACATCCCCTCCTTTGGGCAAGTGCTGCTTTGCACACCAAACAAATGATGACCCTTGCTTGTCATAGCACGTTCACGTCTCTTAAAGCATTCAGTTTTTATCTAACTTCTGTTCTCCTCATTCCCGAACATCTTGCCACATCACAGGAAAAATACATTTTTAAAAACAAATCAATTCCAACTGTCAAGGATGCATTACTGAGCCACTTTTTCACACGCTCTTAATTTTCTTCTTACTCTAGGTGGCTGGAATCAGAGCCCTTTCCTCTTAACCCCTTCAAACCCAGAATCTGATGCAGGTATTTACTTGTGGTAACTTTATTTTCTGCTCACAGTTTTGGCTATGTCCTCATTGTTACTGTGATGTTCCTTGTTGGAAACACAATAAATTGGAAAAAACCCACAACCCCAACACTTTCTTACAGCTTAGCTCCACTCCCAGTAGAGTCCCTTTCTCCACGGTTTTTGATAGTCCAGAGCATTGACCTCTAGTGCCTGCTAGACTCTTGGCATCTCCAAACATTTCATGGCATCTCTAAATTTACTGGCTCCTTCATTCATCTGCTCTTTGTGTCCAGAAGAGCTCTCAGGGCTCTTGCTCCCCACTGATTTCCAGTTTCTGGCAAAGTACTAACAAAGTTTCATATCTCTCTCTCACTGGCAGCTGCAAATACTCCTATTTTCATCTGCTCTTTAGGGACCTTCATGCAACAGTTTCTATTCTGTTCAATATGCAAATGCCCCATCTTCCTTCTGTTCCCTCAGAAAGAGAATAGAGTTTATAAGGAGAGGCAACATCTTTTATTAGATTAATGGAGTGAGAAGAAAAGAGCAGAGGAGCTTGAGAGCACACAAGCTTTTCTTCACCTTGCAGAGAGAGCTGCATGCATGCTGCTAACATATAACCATAATAATTTCTTAGCTGCCTTGCATGAAGAAATGTCTTCAGATATGAAGGAAGCAAAAATCCACCACTAAATGGTAAACCTGGTAGGTTTGTCAATGTAAGCTCCCCAGGAGGGCCGAGGAGGCCTTTCAGAGGAAAACATAGATCCTCTCAGGTATCTGAACTGCACACGTCTTGAAATAATGAACTTTAGCAAAAATTATGCTCTATGTGAAAATTCATGGCCATATTCCCTTGTTGATATTTTTCTGTTTAAAAATCAAAGAGAAGAAGCTTAGGCAGCCAAGTCACAGCACACAAGTAATGAACATTGATAGCAGGAGTGGATGGTTTGTAAGCAGTCTATAGCTCAAATGTTACTCATCTGGATTATTCGGAAAATACCAATGAATAAAAAATGCTCAGAGAAAATAAGGGACAATTTAGTGAATGGTCCCATCTGCACTTCTCAAAGCTCATTATTCAAAGGTGGTGGCAGCGGCAGTGGTGGTGGTGAGTTTGACAGTATTGGAGTTACTGCAATAAAATCCCATTTCAAATGCAGTGATGGCAATAAGGGTAAACTATATGGGAGTGCAGATGAGACCCAGAGGAAGGCTCTCACTCTCATTAGTTATGTACAACAGTGGCTCTGCTGTTAGTTACTCACTTCAGAATAAGCTCAGAAATCAGCTGATCAGTTATTCAACACTCTGGAGTCCTTTATACAGTCTATAAGCAGCAGAGAAAGCTGGGTGGAGATTTTGTAAAAGGACAGAACAATAATGAGGATGTATGGTCATAAGGATGTGCACTGCAGTGAGGTAAATAAATAATAGAAAAACTAACTTAGGTAAGCTGCAGAAACAAAATCTTTGGCTGAGACTAATGAAAGACACAGAGTATATCCACCTTCACAGTGGAGTGGGATGCAGGGATCTTAAATAACTGCAAGCCTGTGAACTCTGGACCCAGAAGCAACATAGTCATATCAGGGTGATACAGTGCTAGTTAATTAACTGAATTAGATGGCACTGGCATGTTTATGTCGGTGTAGATATACGCCTAACTGCTGCTAGACGAGCTTTAGGCTTTACGTCCAAAAATGCAATCTAGAAGAAAATGTAATGCCACGAGTACTTTGGTGCCAGGTAATTAAAATGAGAAGGTCAGAGCTGTATTTTGCCAAGGAGTGGGATAAGGCTGTCCCCAGGCAGGGGGCAGGGGTGCAGGCAGGGCAGCAGAGCCCTGCCTTGGGGTCCCATGGGAATGGGGGCATCTGCAAGGGCTACTGGTTTCAGATCCAGAAAAAGGTAAGATTATAACATACTTTGTGCAACATTTCTTTTTATCAAGTACTAAATTGTTTTCTGCTCAGCTGGTTATCTGAATCACTAGTTTTATGAATTAATTATCTCCTGGGCTTTAACATGAAATATATGTCTTCCATAGGATTCCAGTTTCCTTCTGAAGAAGACAAGCTGACTTGTAAACATCTTTGTCCTTCATTGTATTGCTTTTTTACTATTTAAAGGACGAGCTACCTTCACTAACTTAAGCAGGTTTTTGAAATCTTTGACTGAAAAAAAATATTGCAAAGTGTTACACAAAGAGAAGATAAAGTATGGACAAACACTACTATGAGTGAGGAAAATCATGTCCCCAGGGATCTCTCTAACTGCTCACCAGCACAGCCAGGTTTTCCTTTAGAAAGGAGATATGTTCTTCCCTCAGCACATGACAGTGTTCAACTTTGCTCATAATCTAATAAATAACATGTTCATATGAAGCCATGTCTGTCATGTTGTCATGTCGGTCTTACAAAGCTATACACCAGAGCTTTCTCACTTCATAGGAATCAATCTCTTTGTACAACCAGAGGCAACCCAAATCCGTTTAAAAAGAAATCTGTACATGTAGTCTCATATATTGGAGGAAAAGCTTGCAGCAAATGCCATTCAGGGTTGTCTTGTAGTTTGCAATTCCAGGATCTTGCTGAAACAACTGAACAATAACATGCACATGGCAAATTGCCACCTCGGTGGCCAAGAAGATAATGTACGTTATTATGTAGACATTATCTAGTCAACAGCATACAGAAAGCCTGTGAAGCATTTTAAATTGTAGCCTTCATTTTGTACTCCAAATAGTGTAACAAATATTTTGATCATTGCTTTTCATTAAAATTGTATCTTTAACTCCTCTCCCTATCTTGCTATCAGCTTCCACTAAACACATAAGATAGATGAGTGGAAGTAGGATCCCATGCTGTTCTGAGATTAGATAAAGAGATGATGAAAGGTCTTAAACTGAATGAGGAAATAACCCAGGTGTTCTAGAGAAGCAATAATAAAAATACTTGGGAAATGAATGAATTCTTATTTTTTGTGCTTGCAATATTTATGAAAAAGTATGAAATACTTGGATGTTCACAAATAAATTCTAAATTTTTTATTATTTATTTTAAGCTGTGATCCCCAGCATGGTCATCTTAAGATTATCTTGTTTACAAAGGAAATTCTTTTGAACCCTCTTGTAGAAGTACCCATTTATCTGTCATATGAATTTTATCTGTGTCTCACTCTGTTTCCCAATTTGCCATTGCTACTGCATTGAAAGCATAGTAGTGCTTTTTCTTTACAACCTCCTTGCTCCTATAAAAGCCATAATGATGTCAAAGCGTTACATTTGTGACAGCACCCCCCGCCTCAAATTCCACATAAATCATATAAATCACCCACCAAGACTATATCATCTCTGTGGGATGGGAAGAAAAGAATAACACAGAAGACACGGATGGCTCTTCTGTCCCATCCTGACTGTAGCAGCCCAGGGGGTTCAGCTGGGGGTGACCTTTGTCCCTGGTCCCTCAACACGGTTTCCCCTGCCACCTTGCAGGCCCTCAGCTGGAGCAATCCTTAGGGACCACCATTGCCTTTCTTGTGTCAGAGAGGATGCACACCTGACCTCTCACCTTAGCATCCTGCATTGCTCCGCCACGCTCCTTTTGTCTTTTATGGGATATATCCCATCAGCTCCACTATCCATGCCCATCTCCTGCATTGAATGGTAAGCTTCCCAAGAAGTCTGATGAGCTTTGATGACAAAAATTATCAGGGCTGCTCCTCTCCTTCAGTCTCTCCTCAAAAATGATGACATGCAGAATCATAGAATCATAGAATTATTAAGGTTGGAAAAGACCTCTAGGATCATCAAGTCCAACCATCAACCCAACACTACCATGCTTCCTAAACCATGCCCTGAAGTGCCATGCCTACAGGTTTTCTGAACACCTCCATGGATGGTGACTCCACCACCTCTCTGGGCAGCCTGTTCCAATGCCCGACCACTCTTTCATAAAGAAATTTTTCCCAATATCCAGTCTAAACCTCCCTTGATGCAGCTTGAGGCCATTTCCTTTTGTCTTGTGTGTGAGACAGGAGCCAGATAAAGTAAGAGTTGGTTATTACTTCAGTTGCCCATAAATTTATTAATGACAAAAATATTTGGCTTTCCCTCAAGCTGCCTGGCCACATAGCCTATATATATGCAATTGGGTGTGAAAGACTTCAGAGCCAGATGATCCAACCACTTACATTGCTTTCTGCTGTGAGTGACCTTTCTTTAAACTACAGCTGGAATATCAGGGATGTCTACATGCACACTGTGATTCACGGTGCAGCCCCTGGCATGTCCTGCTGGCTCTGTCAGCTCCTTGTATGCAGGAGCCCTTGTGGGATGGTGTAACTGATACCAGGCAGATGAAGTAACCTGGAGTTCTTCTTGGAAGACCCTGAGGTTCTCTGCCAAAGGCAGTTGGTATCTGTTAGATAGATTGTACTTGGTCAAAGTGGGCTCATAAGCAAGATAGGTGTGTGGGAGGAGGTTTGGGGAGAGCTTGGTGCTTAAGGACATCTCTGCTCACTCATGCCCAGTAACTACACCCATAGCTGTACTTTCTACATGACATCCAAGATGCTAAACACAATCTCCACCAGCTGCATGCTGAATACCTCCAAGATGTGTCCATAACACATTCATCCCCAGGCACACCTAGGAGGAGGCAGGATAGTCCATGTCCCAGAGGTGGAAAGGTTTGGTACCAAGTTCCAGATATTGAAAAAGCATTTATGTGTTTCATTCCCCTTGAAATTAGTAGTAGTCAGGCACCTGAATATTGTCAAAACACAGGACCTTGTGTTTTTCCCAGCACCACTGCAATGGTGGATAACAGAGCAGAGAATTAAACTTGCATATCTTGACTTCTGTGCTACTGTATTATCTACTGGACCGTTGTCCCACTCTGAGTAACAACATGGTCTTATCAACATTACCCTCATCCTATAAGCACCTCCCTGCCTGGCTGCTACCTTCCTCTCCCCTCTTCTCATGGGAGAGCAGTAGCCTGGGGCACCTGTCACTGGTGCTGGTAGGTGACAGGGAATGATCTGTGCCTTCTTACTTCTTGCATGGGGTCTTATCCCTCTGTTTAGGCTGGGGATCTAAGGTCTAAATGTGCACGTGCAGTTGGGGTTCCAGTGAAAATCAGCCCTAAAAGAAATCTTTGGAGCTGAAAAAATAACAGCCTTTTCCTAATAGTCTTTTTTTCCCCCCTCTTAACTTCTCTCTTCCTAGAAAGAAGTGGGGATCACAGCTTGATCCATGTTAAAATAAGGACAAGACATAACCCATGCATTTATAAGCATCTGTTCTTCTGAGTGTATTTATATAAAGCACATTTCTGAGTTAGAGCAGTTACTACAGTTTATGTTCCCATGCTGCCATTTTACCTCTACTCTCTAGAACTCTGGGGAAAAATAGTTAATTTTCTTTAAACGCTTTCTTTTGCACATCTCTTCCCATGTGAAAGGGCCTTTCTGAGGACTCAATATAGCTCCTGAGGAGTTCAGCAATAATAGGAATACATTCTTAGTTTGTATAGCCAGGATGTGGATCCATTATTTAGAAAGTATTTCAATTGTCTGATGTCATTCAAATTTTCTCTTATTCAGTGCTGACTACCTACCTCTCTGTGGTGGGAGAAAGAAAACAACCCTTCTTCCAGGGGTAATCACACTGCAATCAAACTGTGCGATATGATTAGGTCTGCCTGAGTCCTTGGTGCATTCTCAGTGCATTGAAACAGTGGTCCCAGAGGACCTGTCCATTGTATATCATTCCTCTCAGTACCGGCAGCTGATAGAAGTCATAGCCTAAAGAAGTTGTACAATCTGAAAAACAAACATACTAGCAGGGGAACGAAGTGGAAAGCCAGAGCAAAGAAAAACAACATGAAAGAAAAAGATATAATTGGGAAGGGGGAAAAAGAGTCCAAAGGAAAAATACATCCCAAGTAAACAGAAAGAATATTTTAAAAAAAATCAAGAAAGTAAGTTAAGTCAATAAAACAAGGAAAAGCTAGAATGCTTGCTATGAAAATGAAGGAAAGGCATAGAAAGAATAAACTCTACTTCACTTCCAAAATCATACCCAGAAAGAACAAAGCAACCAGAGAACACAGAGCAATCCAGAGAAAATTTAAGATTAAGAAAAAAATACTTCTGAAAAAATGACACAGCTCCTATGTGAAATCCAGAATGGCCTGCACAGGTGAAGGTGTCTTCACCCTTGACATCTTAAAGGAGATATAGACTACAATAAGTACTGTCTGCAAAATGTGCAGTTTGGAAATACACTGGGTATTAGTTAGCTGGGTTTCATATGTTTTTATCATTGAAGGCTGAGCTGGTTTTATTGCTCACATAAGGCATATGATACCATTTCTGTTTCTCATTGGATAGTATTACTCTTCAAAGCAAGTTTTAGGTGCAAATAAGTGATCATGACTTTCAATCTGCTCTTTTCAGGCATCTGGGAATGTCAAAAATGAGGCCCCATTGACTTCCTGGAGTTGAATTTCCACCTATGAAATTTATTCTTTTGGCAAGCTTTCCTACCAACAAAAGCATTTTCTGGAACATTCATAAAAAGCAAACATAAATAGGACAAACCCAGAGCTGAAGTGGAGGTGTTTGAAAGGTCAAACAAGGAGCTGCATCATTTTTTACTACTGTCACTTAAAGCTACCTGAAAGTAAAAGCAATATAAAATATATCTTTTTGTTTGTTTGTTTTGCTTGTTCCTTCTACCAAGTCAATGTACTTCTGGGCTAGTGGTTTCTAACACAAAACTACTGTCAAGTAAGCCTCTCTTCCAGTGTGTGTAATCTCCTGCCCCTCCATCCCCCTTGTTTTCACTGACTTCAAAGTTTAGAAGTTCATCAAACAGGCCACCCACTAGAAAGCTAATTTCCAGAAAAAAAAATAAATGCAGTATTCTACGCCAGGAAACACACAAGGATTTATTAGGAAAGTTTTTGCGTCATTTTCTTGACAAAAAGTGTTTGAAAAGTTTCCTGTTACAACTGAACTGAGGGGTTTGTGGGCTGTCACTGTGATATATTGCTGGGAGCTCTGGTTTCCATTCCTGATACTGTACAGAAGCTCCAGGTTGTTTTATGGTGATAAAACCACATTGTCACTTTTCAAATCTTATTTTGTAAATCAAATGAGAGTGAGTTTGAGCACTGACTTAAGGCGTGACCACTTCACCAGTTCTGACTGTTTCGGTTTGAGTATTCAAACAGGACTGTTGAAAATCAGCATCCCAATTATAGATACCTTTGACAGTTAAGACTTATTTTTGTCTCAATCACAATATAAGAAAGATGTTGACGAAGTAGAGCAAGACCAGCAGAGAACAGCCACGATGGTGGGGGCAGGAGTGCTTGCCCTGCAAGGAGGGACTGGGGGATCTGGGCTGGTTCAGCCTGGAGAAGGGGTGGCTTTCAGGGGACCCAACAGCAGCCCCTGGTACCTATGGGGACAGCATCAAGGAAATGGAGCCGGGTTTTTCATAGCAATGCATGGTTGGAGGATGAGGAACAACAGTCATTGAAACAAGAGAGACTCAGAATGGATGCAAGGGGTAAGTTTTTCCCCATCAGGATAGTCTAGCAGTGGCACAGAATCCCCACAGAGGCTGTTCAGTCTCTATCCTTGGGGGTTTTCAAGACCTGTCTGATACAGCTCCGAGCAACTTGGTCTGGTCTCACAGCTAACCCTTGTCTGAGCAGGATGTTGGACTGGAGACCTCTTGAGGTCCCTTCCAATCTGAATTTTCCTGTGATTCTGTGTTTCAATGTTAATGACTAGTGACTGGGTGAGTATTAAGACTTACAATAGGTTTTACATGAATAACAGTGAGTAGAGTTCAAGCACTTACACACTACTGATTAGTACTAGCCAGATCACAAAGTCTAAAGTTTGTCAAGTACCTTGGTACATATGTAAGACATTTAAGAGCTTGAGTCATCCCAGAAATTTAAAATCTGCTTGACCAGGGCCTACATATTGCAACATTCACAAATACACTTGTAATATAATAATTATCTCCTAGGGCTACAAAGATCTCTGACAGAAGTGCTAAAATATTCATGAATACAGGTGTCACCAGCAAAAGAGAAACATTTTCCTTGGGCTGTGAGGAGCTCAGCATCCCTGGTAAACAGCACACTGTGGCAGTAAGAATCACTGCAGTCGCAACAAAAATTAGGTGTTTCTCTCCTAACAAGCAGCTAGCATGGTCTGCACCTCGGCAAAGGAAGGATTAGTACTTTCTGCAGATTGTTGGCAGCCCCAGTTTTCTGCTGCTATCCCCAAGAGAGATGCAGAGACAGCATTTAGCAGCAGGGACTGGTGCCTGGACACAAATTCCTTTAAGGGCCCTGGTCCAGAATCACTGCAGTAATCAGCTGCTGCAGCAAAGGAGCTTGTTGGGTATGCATGGTTATATGCTTCTTATGGCTGTCTTGCTGCTTTCCCTGGCACTGCTGTGGGTTAGAGAAACCCGGAGTCGACTGGAGTGTTTGGCAGCAACTTCAGAATAAGGCTGGGAGCAATGACCCCTCTTTTCCAGTGTCTGGTCTCTGACTGTGGTGTGCAGTGGGTGTCTAGGGGGAAATACAAGCACAGGGTGGGTGCGACTATGATGCTTCCCCCTAGTGCTCTCCCAGCCTCAGGACATGTCTGGCTCAGGAACCTGAGGGATCAGAGGAGGCATGTGCATGGTTGGAAACCCTTGATAGATTTTTCTCCTGTTAATTTGTCTGACAGCATTTTGAATCCATGTAAACTTAAACCATGTATAAAATGCCAGTGATCCCCAAAGACTGCTCAAGCTATTGCTCTTCAAACCCCTACCTGTTACTTTCTGTCTCCTTCATACCTTTGACTGCCATAAGAGGGGATGAGCAAGAGCTGCTTTCCAGCACAGTTAGGACCACACCCACCAGGGACGCTGTGGGCAGTTTCCACAAATTTTCTGTAGTCCGGAAGGTTGATGCTGATGTTACCGTCCAAAAGTGTTTGCCTGGTTGCCTTTCCTTTAAAACCCATTGTGTACTTTTATTTCACATTCGGCTGGCTGTTCTTTGTGGAAGCTCTGTCAAAGATATTGTGCATACATCTGGTTAGCTGTCACAGGTAATCTGCTATTTTTGCTAATGGCTACAGTTGTCTGAAATTGTTTTGCATCTCTAGACTCTCTGAATAGAGGTGGTGTTTGCAGTGTGCTCATTTCCCATTTTATTACAGGTGTAATGGTTCCTTTGCAAAGGTTAACTGAGTCACAGGGTGTCTTAATATATGCAGCCTCCTAGCAGAAGAAAGAGAAATTGATATAGTTTATCCTAGATCTAAAACATGCTTCAGATGTTTATTTAGTAAGCAGGGGCATGAATGACTTAAAAATACCCACTGTGCAATGTCAAAAGAGCATCAGAAAGGCTACAATGAAAAAAGCCCAGATGTCACGAGAAATCATTCTTATGATATAAACATTATATCTTTTTCTTACATTTACACATAATTTAATTTGCTATTTGCAGACAAAAAGCCCTCTCAGAGACTTACCTTTCTGGTAATACTCTGGTTTGTACAGTATTAGAGTCAAGTGTGCCTGGCCGTGTAAAATATAAAGAAAAGTACCATTTCTGTTCCTAAGGAACCACAGGACTCCCTGATGCTCATAAGCTGTCCTGATGGCTGACACAATACCAGAAGAGAGAGCGATTAAATATAAATCAATTATAGCAGATATGCCTGAGATAGCTCTATTTGCAGTTGAGAGTGGTATTCACAGACTGTGCTTCATGTGAGCCGGGCTGAGTCCAAAAGCAGAAGTTACATTCTTGGATATATGTTTTTGGGTCCCCATTAACTTTGTGTCACACTCTACTGTGTGGTCTTGACATGCTTGCAGTTGCCCGAGATGAGGATTTCCAGAAAGCCTCGGGTCTTCAGCAGAAAATGCTGACAGGAGAAATGAAAGTCGATTGTACAGAGCTCTGTTGCTCTACCAGACCCGACTTTCCCATACCCTCTGAGAGTGCTCATCACTGGGTGAAGAGGAACACCCATCACAGCAAAAAATCCCCATTGGTAGTTTGTACTGGTCCCAACCCTCTATGGGTGATGTAGAAATAAGGTGGTGGAGGAGTTCCTGGCTGAGAATATTGTGTACTTTGCAGTATCATAGGTGATACAGCTATGTGCGT
>VZTV01009001.1:8215-23613 GCA_013400875.1 Anhinga rufa
GTACGAGGAGCAGCTAAAGTCCCTTGGTTTGTTCAGCCTGGAGAAGAGGAGGCTGAGGGCAGAGCTCATCATGGTCTGCAGCTTCCTCACAAGGGGAGGAGGAGGGGCAGGCGCTGCTCTCTTCTCTCTGGTGACCAAGGACAGGACCCGAGGGAATGGCAGGAAGATGTGCCAGGGGAGGTTTAGGTTGGATATTAGGAAAAGGTTCTTCACGCAGAGGGTGGTGGAGCCCTGGAACAGGCTCCCCAGGGAGGCAGTCACGGCACCAAGCCTGATGCTATTCAAGAAGCACTTGGACAACGCCCTCAGAGACATGGTGTGAATTTGGGGCTGTCCTGTGCAGGGACAGGAGTTGGACTTGATGATCCTTGTGGGTCCCTTCCAGCTCAGGACATTCTATGATTCTATGATATAAGCAGCTTAAAATCTCTTCCTGGAGGCTTTCCCATAACTTCCTTCCCACTAGGTTTATATAGTTCCTAGGTTCAGTAGAATTTCCATGGAGCGGAAGAGAACTTTCTCTGAGAAATCAGAAGTGGCTGTTGCTGAAGCCTTTTGAGACACTGGAACAGATTTCTGTTTGAACTGATATTTGAGAACAGAGTCAAGATTTCTTTGGACACAACACTGTACTAGCAAAGTGGCTTTGTTTGTTTTTTTTTTACCCTTACAGCAGGCAGGCTGCTGAAGTTTCACAGTTACTTTGGGTGCCAAACTGTGGGTGCTCAAGAAGGGCATTTTGCAGGCTACTGCAGTGTTAATGGATCCATAATTCATAGTATCTGATGCACTGGTTTACTGCTTGTAAAAGTCTACTTCATTCATATGCAGGTCACCTCCTTCAGCATAACGGGGGAGGGTACTGGGGATGTGTGCCTGGAGATCTTCAGTTTAAAGGAATTAGGCCTAGGGTCCAACTACCTTTTATGTTCTGGCTATACGTGTCTTGTGTGACTCCCCCGCCCCCTTTTCAGCCTAACTTCCCTTTCAGCCTGTATCCATTATGTCATAGAATCAGTCTCAGTTGCAGTATTGATTTAATTCAAGGAGATTAATTTGGGCTCTGCAGTATTATGAGCCGATAAGCTTCTTATAGATGGAAAGATCTCTTAACAATCTTTCCATCAAATACCTGATAGAGGAAGGAAAGTCTGTTGGGTGATACAGCGAAATAATAGCTGGATCCATTTGGGCACCCTTTCGTAAAACAGTGAACTTGCCCGTGGCCGACCCCTTGCAGCACCATTCCTGGCTCATTTCGGGGAGTGTGGGAATGACTAGGGTTAGACCTCTGTGAGCTGGGGCTTCTTCAGAACAAGGGAAGTAGCTGTTTAGACATAAAACAACAGACGATAGAACTGGCTGTCGGCCTCACTGCTCAGTTTCCTTTTTCTATAAAAAGGAATTAGGAGAGGGGAATGAAAATTATGAATGCTGCATTGACTGCTCTGAGTAGCTGGGGATGCTGCCGAGCAGGGTGTAGGAGACACCTACACCCTGCATCAGAAATCCTGATGAAGAGCTCTGGTCTTGTAAGGCTTGAGTGAACCCTTAGATATTTGTTTTAGTTTTATTATCTCAAATGCATGGAATTTTTTCACTTCTGTTCAGCTAGTCCAGACTCTCCTCTCTGCCTATATAACTAATCAAGATTAAAGAAATTGTTGTTAAGGGCTATTTGCGTTTGACTTAGCAAAACAAGAAATTATTGGAGGATGAAAAGCCAGCTGCTTTTTTGATAGTATGCATAATCTTATTAAATCATTCTTTGTAATGATCTGCATTTGTTGTGTCATGTTTTTGTGCAGTACTTTTTCTTTTGATGAGGTTTCTGATAGTTGGTGTTCATATATCAAAATCCTTTTCTATTTGTAGTTGTTTGAGGTTCTGCATAGACAAGCAACATCGTTTTTGTTGCTGTTGTTGCATGTCAGTTAAATGGAAACCATTCACAAAGGGATGGTCTGTATATGCTGGGGAGCTGAAGTGCATGAGGAAAAATTGCTGAAGTCATTCTACAAATTGCTCGCATCCTGTTTTTAGAAGGCTCCAATTTAAAATTCAGTAAAGGATATCTTACAGATCTTCATATATACACTTAATCCTAGATTATGTTATATTCAGATTTTTTTTTAAAAATCAAGATTTTAATGCATTATTGTATACTAGCTACAAAGAGAGAACTGTGTCTTTACCTGCCCTTCCTGTTTAAAATGAATCAGGGTAATAGCAGATTAAAAGCTCTCATTTAGCGCTTTCTGGGGGGGAAGATTGCTTGCAAGAAAGAGAGCAATTATTAAGCCTGGCTCAGGGGAAGATGCAGTGAAAGGGAAACACAGAAGCAAGTTTGTAAGGTCAGAGAAATGCAAGGAAACAAAGCTGAAGATAATAAAAGGAGACCAACAAAGGGAAAGAGAATAGATTCTTCTGAATTAGCAGGTACCGTGGAGAAAAAATGTGTTGCAAAAGGAAACACTCCCTTTGCTTTTTATTATTCCTTAATAATTGTTTTGGTGTTTTGCATCTGGAGTAGCAGCACTGCACTGTAGTTCTGTAGAAAAACAGATTGGTCTTGGTGTTGTCAAAGTTCTATGAACATAGGCAGAGAAGACAGTCTTTCATAGTAGTTCTAGGGTTGGCTGATTTGTGTGTAGTCTAAGCTATAATTTGGAGTAACACATTGAGAGGGTTGGGTTTTTGTTTTACTTAGCACAAAATATTTACATAATACTAAGATTTTGGTTGATTGCATGCCTTTTTGCTTTTCTGAGAACACGTCGGCCAGATTATTACAATATACTGACAAGTAGCTGTGCTGCTGGGCAGCTTGGGCTGCGTAAGCAGCAGAGGTGAGCCCTCTAGTGCTGGGTATGGCAGGGCGAGGGTGGTCTGGTCTGGCAAAGAATCACGGCAGGTAGAGCTGGCACTTCAAGTCCTAAGTATCGCTGTGTGAAGTTACACTAGTCTCAAGCAGCGTAAGACTTACCAGGCGTCTTTTGCCACACTAGGAGTGCCACAAAATGCAAGTAATCTTTTAAGTAACAATCAGCAAAAAGTCCTAGATGTCCTTGGCTTTATTAAAACACTTGTTCTTCAGACTCTTTTCTTTTAACTGCAGGTAGCAGGATCCCCAAGCACCATTGCTCCCTCTTAAATGCAAGATTAATGGAGTTACGGTTTCGAAAAAGAACAGCAATTCTATTAGAGGACCTGCATATAGAAGACTAATTCTATAATTATATGAGCGAAAATGGCAAATTTTTGTTATTCTGACACTGGAGAAACTAAAGTACCCTTGGTTGCAGGCTGCTGAAGTTTGTTTGCTTGTTTTTAGAAGTATTCAACAGCAAGTTTAACAGTACATGGCCTGGAGTAGAACAAAAGGGGTTTTGTCTTGGTTTTGTTGGTATTTTTTGTTTGTTTGGTTTGGTTTGGTTTTTTTTTTAACCTAAAGCTAGATTTTTGGACTTGTTTTGCCTGACATCTACTCTTAAGGCTTGGTAGCTGTGATAGGCAATGTTTTTCATGTGGGAACTGCTGTTGTGCACTCATGCTACAAGCTGCAGTTTTCAATGGGCAGTCCATGAGCTACCTGCATGTTTTGTAGGTAACAAAATGCAGTGAGATGATGACTGTTACCTTGCAAGGCTTTCCAGTGCTTCTATCTTTATTTCGTTCACCTTCCGAGCCTGAGATACAGCTAAACTTCATGCGGCTTTTTTGTTGTTGCTAAACTGCCTTTATAGACTCCTTTGGGAGAAGGTTTGCTTGATTTATTTGCCAAATAAAATATCACTGTGAATGTGTGAGCATAATACTTTGTTTTCACCACTTAAGGGGCACTGGGAAGGGCTGCAACACTTGCTGTCCTTTTACCCTATTTTCCTACCTTCTCCATTTGAAAAAGGTTTGTTTGCACCTTCTTCCTTCCTTCCCCTCCAATTTCTTGAAGTTACTACTGCCTGGGAACAGCAGCAAAGGGGAGAAGATTAAAAGGGCAGGAGTTTGGGGAGTTTCTGGCTCTGACTTTAGCACCTGGGAAGGAGAAGGAAGAGGCTGGACTCTGCCCCTGTCCCTCTTCTGAGCAGAAGTGTGCACAGGGATGGATGTATGGAGAGAGGGCTCCTGGGGCTGGGGGTTGGACATGCACTTTGTTTACTGCCTGCTCCTGGCCCAAGGACTTAACACAGTTTTGCTGTCTGACTTCGATGCAATTAAGTACTGTCTTTCTAGAATGCTGGACTCATTTTTCAGGGAAGAGCTTGTTTTGCTCCATCTAATTCATTACTTGTCAGTAGTGCGCTAGATAGAAGAGGTCTTATAACAAACTCAAGTTCATCTCTACAGTGACTCAGCTGAAATCCCTAATTTTATCTGGGGGAAGAACTTTCTTTTGCAGCTGTGGAGTATCTAAGGTGGTACTGAAAGAGCTTCTTTGTCTTGTACTCCCACAGTTATTTTCCATGTAACATTGCAAGCTGCTGCCCTTCACTGCTGAAATACCTCAGCCATGTGCCCAGAAGCCTTTGCTGAAAGGGAGTGATTTTTCTTGGACTTAATGTTCTGCCAGTCATATGGGTTTAAAAACAGCTGTGAATAAAACTCCATAGACATTTGAAGGTGGAGGCAGTGTTGGACTGTCTCATTTTCTACACAGACAGTTAAAATGTTCTTCATGGGCAAAACCATGACACTGAGGAGATGAGGTGAAACTTGCAGCTGCTTAGTTTTGAGATTTTTTTTTTCCCTGGCTGCCTCTTGCATGTAGGGGAAAAAAGGGCTCCTGCCTCCAGGGCTGTCAAGGCTTGTTAGATGAGGCAATGCCAAATGCTGTCAGCAATGTGGAGCTGAGTGGGTGGCTATTGCTTTCCATCCACTGCTGATGGGTCTTGACAGCTCGTACAGTCTTATGTAAACAAACCTGGCAATTAAAATGTGCTCATTGATCTAGTTGAAAGAAATGCAGCATGGCCTTTCCGAAGTTTAGGTCTTCTGAAGTCTGAAACAACAGTTTCCTTACATGAATTATTTTCCTGGAAATGGGTCTGTGCTCCCCGCTTTCTAAACAAGAGAGGCTAAAGAAGTAATTATGAGGCAGAAAATTCTTACTTGCCTGACAACCTGGTTAATGGGCCAGTTCTTTTTACTTCAGGACTGATTTCATATTTTTCCTCCTCTCACCTAAGTATGCACTCATTTGAGGTGTAGGTGTGACTACAGATCCTAGCTGAGCAGCACTGTCTTAACTATTCAACCAGTTGAACAGCTGGGATGAGAGAAAGGGGAGAGTTACTTTGTGAATGGTGCCTAAAATTGGGCATGATTTGCAGTTTTCACTTGACCAGGAGAAGACAAGATCATGCGATAGGGTGCTAGTGGTCTTCAGGGGAGATTAAAGATTCCTTGTACCTGCTTACACTTTACAGCTGAAAATCGAGAGGGCAAAGCGAGTCATGACAAAATGCAGTACATACCACTGAAGTAGTTTGGGAGCAGGGCTGAGCCCAGAGCCTAGGTCACCCAGTTACTGTAGCATGTCTCATAGAAATAGTTCTCAGAGGCTTCAGAAGTTGATTCTTCAAGGTTATACTGTAGCTACTCGAGATGAATTGCACTCAGTGAAAATACCTGTCTTCTAGTGACTTGGCTTTCCCCAGAATGAAATCCAGAATCTCACTAGGAGATTTCTGCTTACATCTTCTCAGTGGGCATGAACACCTGTGGAGATATATGCAATTCAAATGATATTAACCAAAAAGTTGTAAATGTGTCAAGGGTGGGAGATAGGATTTTTGAAAAAAGGGGGACAAGGAAACCACGGGAAGGAATTTAATAATCACTGTAACTAGAAGGAAAAAAAAAAGTCAGTGTGGTTTTTGTTTTGTTAATTAAGGGAGGGAAATGGTTATTTGGAAGCTGAGTGGAGAAATAACAGGATTTGGATTTTGTGGTAGGGATGAAAAGTTGAAATCTAGAGTGAAATGTAAGGGAAGAAGATGATTCAGTGACAATGATGTGTTTCATCTGGGTTTACCATTACGAGGGAACAGAGGTGTTAGCAGATAAGGCAAGGCATTAGTGTTGGTCATACTGAGTCAAAGGCTGTGAGAGGAAAAATGGCTGAAAATAGAAGTGGTCACAACGGGAGGGAAGTGGGGGGAAACCTTTTGGACAAAGCTATCTGTATAGAATTTATCCACTGCAGTCTCTGTAGGAACTACTTTTAGCTTGTTACTGAGAAACAAATTGTACTGCGTGGCCTAAATGAGTGAGTTTAATTTCATTTTTGCTACTGTGGACAGATATTAGGGGGAGCACATGAAGCCTTTTGAGAATTTGGAAGCATAGATGTCTGGGAGAATTGTCCTGGCTAGTCTGCAAGGATCCTCACTGTGCGTCACTGTGGCATGGCCTGGAGAAGAGAGGGAGAGGACTACTGAGCCCTGGCACAACCTGTGAAGTGGGGAGGTTGTTGAAGATGTTAGCTATGTCAGAAAGGGATCTCTGTCTCTTTCACTGGGAAGGTGAATGCTAATCCAGGCTGACATAAAGCTATGCTTGCTCACCGTGAGGTGCCCACATCAAAGAATGGAGCCTGTTGCAAAAAACACTTCTGTTACAGACTAATTTCTGGCTTTAGTTCAGTGGCCATGAAAACTTCACAAAGAAAACCATTCCCACTGTACGAGAAATTGCAAGATGTAGGTTTGATTTGATTAGACTTTGAATAAATAGCTTGGCTTTACTGCATTCATATTGATGTAGAGCAAGGTCAGGCACTGTCCCAATGGCAGAAGCAATTAAGCTATTTTTATTTCATAGTATTAAACTTATTATTTTGAAGAAGAGACAGGCCTTCTGAAACACAGATCAGCTATGTCCATTACCACTAAATGCATTGTCTTCATACAGTTTCCAGTACATCCTAGTTCGACATCACAGGTATTAGTTTGCTGGTGGTTGGATGAGGTAAGAAAATAACAGTCTTAAAACAGCACTCCCCAAAACAGTGTGTCTCTTCAGCACAACGGTAGCCATGGTCTTGGCCTTTAGTATTCTTGCTCTTGAAGCCAAGCTCACTCTGTTCAGTGCCAGTATCTTGCACCTTCTGAAAGCAGCTAAAATTATGAAGGGGAGATGCATAGATAATGAGAAAAAGAAATTCAGTTCTCTTGCACTTTGTTTGCCATCGGAGTAACTATTGCTCCTGTGTCCATGGGGATGAGAACGTCCCTACAATCTTCTTCGTATGAAATTGAGCAATTGACCACACACTGAATTTAGTCAGGCTATTTTCCAGTACCTGTACACACTAAACTTGCCTGCTAAACATGGGTATGCAAATTAAATACATGGAGAGTGTGGTGTTAATGGGGTTGATATGTATATTATAGCTACTTTGTGCTATGTAAGTTTCTTCTGTTGAAACTTGGCTTGTTTGCACAGCTAACTGATAAGTGCTAATTTGTGTATAACTGAAATGTATATCTGCTTTGAAAATACAGGCTTTAAAAGCCACATGAAAAATTATAGAGTACCTGACATGATTTTTTTTAATGTGGGCTGGTTTAGAAAACTCAGTTTGCAGTAGAAAAGCAGCTGTTATATATAGTTACAAAATTCACTAATATGCAGTGAACCTTCTTTCTAACTTGGGAGTTCATGCATATGGATTAGATGGTGGCAGATGACTTCATCTCTAGCTCTTCTTTTCTACCTCATTATTTGCAAATTGCAGCAGCTCATGTCACTTGCAGATCCAAGAGTCAGGGTAGCTTTTGCTCAACACAATTGCTGGCCCCTTGCTTCTCCCCTGTCTCTTTGCTACTCATTAGGTTTTAGGTAGATTGGCTTTTCATGCATGAAGCAGTAATTTAATTACCAGCACTACGTATGTGTTTTAATCTTACTGGAAATTTGCAACGTGCTAATTGAGTGGAGCCTTTTCCTCCATTTCTAATTTCAGGGACCCTGGAGGTCTGTTAAAACTGTCTTTGTATCTGTGTGAATGCCGCTACTTCATTAGCACAAAGTGTTCAGAATACAATGTGAAAGGTCAGGTGTACAAGGCTTTCCTGATAGCATTTCAGAAAGGATGGGTTTTATCTGGAGAGGGAGAGAGAGAGAAAGGGATGGAACTTAAAAAGGAGCTTTTAAATGCCAAGTTTTCAACCACAGCTGTACAACATTCATGTAGAACAAGAATGTGATGGATAGGTAGGCTGCTGTTATAATACAGCTGTACAAGCAGTTACTGCGGTGCATTAAATGTACAGGCCAGATGACTTTTTTCTATCAGAAGGTATGCTCACCAAACAAGCTACATAAGACAAGGTCATCTGTGCAGATGGTCCTAACAACTGGCTACTTAGAGCAGGAGCTTTTCTACGTGCAAAAGCACTTCCCTGACATAAGAGGCATTTTCTGTTGTCATCTGAGAGAGATCAAAGAGTCAAAAAATAATAAAATGAAAATAAAATTAATATGTGCATATCTACAGAGCCTTATTTAAGACTGTCAGAATGCAGTACAATTAAGTCTGGGACAAATTGCTCCTTCAAATACTGCTTGGGAATCTTCTGGTGGGGAAGAAGAGGAACAATTTTCCCTCAAAGTCTTTGTAGCTCAAAAATCTGTCTGACTTCCAGTCTCCTGGATGCAAGTAACACCTTCTAATGCTTTTGATGACAAAAAAAACCAACAACCAACCAAAAAAAAACAACCAAAACCAACCAACCAACCAAAAAAACCCGCCACCAAAACCCTGAACCCAAGTATTCAAGACTTCTGTGCCTTGGGACTCTTGCCACAGTGTTTGGAAAACATAGTTTAAGTCCTTGCTTTGCTTGCTTCAGGATTAAAACTCGGGGGAAACAGCCTTGGTGATTATGCAGAAGGCTATTTTTCTTCCTTCAGACTTAAACAGAATTTCCATCTTGAACATGAGAGGAGTCTTTGCTGGAACTTGATAGTTTTTGAGGAAAGCTTTGTTTTGGTTGAAAGAACATTGGAAAACTCCCCAAAGTGCTTTTGGCTTTATTTCAAGTGTGCCGAGAATACCAGGCTCTGGCTTTATGCTGTCATTGTACTCCATCGGGTTGACCCTAGTGTCTAGCAAAAAAAAATGTTTACTCTGCTGAGCTTGGCGGAGGGGGAAGCCGAGCGCTGAGAGGCTGCAGGACAGGCACGAAGCCACCGGGTGGCGGGTGAGACTGAACCATGCAGCAGCTCAGCGAGTGCCGGCGCTTGGCCTTGGGCTCACAGCGGGTACGGGGAGAGGGATCAGGCAAAATGTACCCCCGCTCCTCGCTCAGATCTTCTAGTGGATTTGTCAGGAGCAGGAAAAGCAGAGAGGAGGGAAAAGATTACTGTAGACCTAGTAATAGACCTAAGCATTCCGCGGGCCAGCTTGAATTGCTACGCTAGAATTGCATTGAGAGTCAACGTAATCTAATGCACAGTTATGGGGTGAGTTTGGAATAACATCTGCGTCCAAAAGCAGCACATGCTTTTAACCCTTGTCCTTTTCTCTATTTGCTTATCTAAAGGGTAAATTATTGGTTACTTTAATGAAGGTGAAATGGGAAACAGATCTCTGATTATTTTTCCCTTCTCTGGTGTACTGAAAACTTAAATACTGGTATCTTCCTTCAGTAAAGTAGTAGCATATGCCCATTTTCCTGTTGTGTGTGCGGGGTCTGTTATAGTCTGATTTCCACTGCCTCTCATGTCACTGTATCTGTGCAAGGTTATGTTGGCACTTTAGGATCATAGCTTTAAAAAAAAGTGAAAAATAAATTTTCCAAGTTGCAGTGAGGTTTCCTCTGAGAGAAGAGCTCTGCATTCACCTTAGTTTGCTAGATTGGTTTCAATT
Source organism: Anhinga rufa (assembly GCA_013400875.1). NCBI lineage: Eukaryota > Metazoa > Chordata > Aves > Suliformes > Anhingidae > Anhinga > Anhinga rufa. The sequence goes on from VZTV01009001.1 coordinate 18,090, forward strand.
AGCTTTTCCTTAATTTATAGTCAATTGTATTTGTGCTGCCGTTGACTCTGCAGCTTGTTACTTGGGGTCTCTGCATTGGTCTAGTGCTAGGGAATTCCCAGCTAGCAGCTCGGCTGCCCACCATGAAGCAGGGAGATGAGGTGAGGTGTGTGACTGCAGCCCTGCAGGTGACCTGGAGAAGGGCCACACGCTGGTGGAGGAGCAGCATATCCCCTCTCTTGCTCTCCGTGTGCTGTGGCGTGGACTGGAGCACCTTGCATACTGCTGGAGTTGTGTTAAAGCTGCCCCTTTAACTTAAAATAAACCTCTTCAGCAAATCCTCTGAAAATTTTATCTGTTAGCATGAAAAAAACCCCAGAGCAGCCTCTGGTAGGTAAGCAGCAGACACCTTGTTATAATGTCAGTAATAAAGTCCAGTTATTCTCTTCCTGGTATCAATAAAGAATCTAATTTCCTGCTATATTGTGGAATACTGTTAATTGGATAAGACTGAAGTATGGGGACTATGGCTGGTTACCAACAGCTGCCTGGAGACTTGAGGTTTGGCAGGAATAACACCTTTTTTAAAGACCACACATATTCCTAGATGACAGCATACAGAAATCAAATAGCAGGGGAAACACAGGCGGTGCTAGTCACTGGAAAAGGAGGGTGTTACAAAAGAATTGTTTGACTATTTTGAAACTATTTCCGATGTAAACTTCTTTTCTAAAGCAAGCGAGCGGGGGACAGTGTCAATGAGCTTATGTTCTCCTTTGCAGATAGAGCCTGGGACACGCATACATTCTTGTTCTGGAAATGTAATTTATGGCTGAGACTGTTCTCTTATTCATAAAGAGCATGGAAATAATTCACCTAGGGCCTGAATGCTCTGCCATGTGATTCCTTTCATGTTTAGAGTAAAGCTTATCTGCCATGTGCTAACCCTTCTTCTCTCCATGCTGCAAATTAAAGTAATTAGCAAACAAAAGCCAGCTTGTAGACTTTCCATTGAAGCTGCAAAAGTACAAACAGACAAAGAAGCATCAAGGCACTTTTTCTTTCTTGTTTAAACATTACAAATGTCATTGATCATTTTGATACCGACTTACGGTATCAATTTTACAGCATTAATCTTGGAAGGTTAACAAAAAATCTAATAGCAGAAAGTGTGAAAGGGTAGGCAGTGAAAAATCATTAGGGTGAATGGTAATGCAAGTACTCTGGATGTCACTGCAAACAAGACACTTTGCTGTAGCTTGGCTGAAGAATATTTCCATAATACACAGAAATGAAATGTGTAGCATAGTAAATGCACTCTGAAGACCCATTTCTTGGAAGCCATTTTAATTTGTTTCATAGCCCATCGTTAAACAAAGCGTGGCTGCCCCTTCCTGTGCTTTTGTGCTGGCACTTCACATTCTTTGCTGTGAGCTACAGCAATGTTGGGTTCCTGTTGAGAGAGGAAACTTCCCAGGAAGGTGTAGATGCTAAAGAAAGCTAAGTGTTGCTTCTCTGCTTATGCAGAGTTTTGCTTGAAATAGGAGCCCAGAAAACAGATTGCTCTGCCAGTGATGATTTAGATTCAAATTTGTCTGGGGGAACAACTCTGTGACTGTTTGGTTTGGTTGGGCTTTTTCCTATTAGGAGTGGAGAGGTTTATGGATAGCCTTTTGTGGTAGACCAAAAACTGGCAGGTTGTTGAAAGGTACTTCTCTTTCACAGTGACTTATTTTGCTTGCTTTACTGCATTATGGGCAGCTGTACCACTGTCTTGTGCCTTAAATGAGTTAGAGCTGTACTATCTCTGTGTTGGTCAGAGCAGGTTGTAGGAAGCAGTCCAAGTGAACAGAGTGTGCTGACCCCATGTGCTGTTACACCCCTCTTCTGAATTCTTCTGTGTTGGGCTGTGGAGGTGGATCTGTCTGTGAAGGCCCTGTTATTTGGCTGGAAAGAATACAGTGTGGAAAGAATACCGTACTGGTGCTTTCTCCCTGAGTAAAACATGTTTTTATGCAACAGGGTTTTTTTATGCCTCGGCTGGGGTTGAACTTGTTTTTACAGGTCAGACTCGTACAAATGTCACAAACAGAAATTTGTGCACAATTTATATATAACTACGTAAATAACCTAATTACCAGTCCAGATTTCCCCACTTTCTTTTGGCATTGAAGGCAGTCATGAAATACAACTATTTTTCAGTGAAGAAAACTTCTTATTATATTTGTACTTGATGTTAAATGAGTCATGCAGTCAGGCAATGGATAAGAAAGTTTGAGAGGAGGAAAAACTATTTCTCTATGGTGTCATCCCTATCCTCACTGAGTCATGACAAAAACACCCAGGAAGCTGACTCCAGCTCTGCAGCAGGGGTCCTTAACTGGGAATAAAGATGTAGAAAACAATCCTACCCCACTGAATTACAATCCGAATATTGCTGTGAATGAAAATGTTTTTAACTTGTCTTTTCCTGAGCTGCAGCTCAAACAGTCTGTGCTCTAGCAATGATTTTTCAAACTCATCTTTGCTGATGAAATTTGTAGGAGTTTAGATCTACCTGACCTCTTGTTCAATGATGTTTTGTTGTGATTTTTTTGGTTACTGAGTTGTTAGTATTTAATGGCAGATATTGAGAAGGAAGTATTGAGATTAAAAACAAAAGCACAAGCCCAAATATTCTTCAGGTAGTTTAAACTGGCTTATATTCCTCTCAAGGATTGCTTCAGAAACAGGGTACTTTCCTTGTTCTCTAACCCTTACAGCTGATCAGTGAAGGCTGCGGTGTTTTAGAGGCCAGGATGCATCAGGACAGCAAGAATTTGTGAAGGTGAAGAAGAGTTAAAATGCTAACCTTGATTGTGAGAAAAAGGAAGATACGTAATTAAAACTATTACAGGTGAAGTGAAAATAAAACTGCAATAAGATCAGTTTGGGGAGGGCAAAGGAAAAAACAGCAATGAAAAAACTCCATTCAGAAATGCTCGAGGTAGCTTCATTTGACAGGGAAGCTCCCTTTTGTATTGTCCCTGAGGTGTCTCAGCAGCAGCTGGTCTGATCTTGCAGGAGACCATTCAGTTCAGCCTCTGACCCTACTGTCCCTTCTCCCATCAGTTCTCCTGAGGCTATCTGCAGGGAAATGGTGTTCGCCTGTGCACTACAGGCTCCCAAATCACCTTCCCCTCTTCCTCTTCCCTACATACCTTCTGAATACTCTTGTCAGTGTATTGGAGTGTGCTGCAAGAACGGCTTTGCTTTGGGATGTTGCTGCAGCCCTGAAGTGGAATGCCATTCCTGCCACCTGATCCCAGCTCACCCTTGGTCCCAAAAAGAAATGCAAGAGGAAATCTGTTTTTGTGTTTCCTGTCTTTTTGCCTCATAAATGTGATGCCCATACTTGGATTTCATAAAGGAAAACTGCTCTAGTCGCACTTGCACTACCAGCTCTGAGATATTTGTTTCTTTTTCTGTATCATTCAGCTATTAAGGAGGTGTGAGGACATCCTTCAAACAAAACATTTCACACTAGGTGGAGTGTTAACAGAAGGGCCGTCCTGTTTTGGGATGCATATTTCCTGACATACCCAGGTGTACTCTGAAATTCTGGTGTAGATTCAGATCTCCTCCCTGGTGTTTCTTGTGACCCAGAGCTTAATTAGGATGTTTGTTTTAGCATCTAAATTTTTAGAAATGTTAATTTCCCTTGGGCATTATTTGAAGCCATCTCCTGTCTAGATGGTAAACAGAAGCATTAATGAAGTGTTAATGATTGCTCTAAGTATTTAACTTGGCGATAAACAAATAGCTCATTTTGAAATAAATGCTGCCTTTCTCTGCAGCAGAGTGTGTGAGGGTGGGAGGGCTTGGAAATGGCATAAAAGGATGATATGCAGCCCTTACTCTATAGATATTCATTTTACAGAACAGCTTTTTTTATACTAACAGGGCTTGATGCTACATGTAATCAGATACATGTAATCTGCTTATGCATGTGTGAGTAATGCCTGCAACATTACTAGCCTGTAGGAAATGCTGTTGCAATGAGAGCTAACTTCTCTGAGTTGATGGTGGGTTTGTGCTGCTGGGGTGGAATTTGGGGGATATTATGATAGCAGGATGACACACGAATGGGAAATTGAGGTAAAACATAGTCTGGATTACCAGAATGAGCTTGTTCCAGAAAACACTGCCACCTCTTATGTTTGAATTAAATTCACACTTGTCTGGATGTCACTTAGATTTGTACAGTGCCACATGAGAAAGGAACTATAGGGGGTTATGACAGAAGTCTTAAGAGGGGGAGGGATGGGACAGAAAGAATCAGGAAAGATAAAACCATTCAGAATTTTCTACTATTGATTGTTAGTTTTAGGAAAGGTATTTCCATATGAGAAATACTACAAGAAGACAGACTGACCAAATTAAATCTGTTAGTGACAAAGTTAAACAAACCAAAAATGTCATTGCAGAGAAGTACAGAAAAGTTACACAAGGGGTCCTGGTTTACTCTGAAGTCTTGAAAACAAACCTCTGCCTAGTCCAGGGCCATGAATTTAGCGATGCATAATAGGAGCTCCTGCTTGGGGAAAACATTGTCTCTCTCAAAACTGGGTATAATTAAAGAAGAGCGAAAGCAGCTTTAATGCCTTTGCAAACAGTGATAAAGCTGGTCTTCCACTGAATACAAACAGTAACCAGTTCATAGGAGACGCACAGGAATGGAGGAGATTGTCTAATTTGGGGTCTGAAAGAGCATGTGGGAGCTGGCAGATGGGTTTGAGTGACTGGGGAAGTGAGGAGACTTGGCCTCCTTTCAGGGAAAGGATAACATTTCTATAAGTGTTGGGGCTCAGGGACCCTGTAGGACCTTTCCAATGGCATGATTTTATTCTATTGCTTTTTGTGACATGGTGTCCTCTTTGGAACAAAATCTCTGCATGAGCTGCTTACTGCATCTGACAGATTTGAATATAAATCTCATAACATCAGGCAAAAGTGCCACTAAATCAGAGACCATGAGCGAGTCATGCATGGACTGTGAGCAGTTCACTTTTAAAAAGCTCTGAGCTAATGTACAGCCAACTTAATCAAATACTATGCTGGCAAATACATAAATGTTTTACAGCTGGGAGAAAAAACTGGCAACTGCATATTGGCACAAAGCTTTGAAGGGGAGACGGACAGTGCATTTCAAACAAGGTGCACTAACAGAGTGGCAGGTGGGATGATTTAGACTCTTGTTGCTCTTCTTCCTAAGAGCATTTTCACTGAAATGTATTGCTCTGCGTATCTGGATGCATTAGGTGATCTGCAGGTGTGCTGGCCTGTGGCTCGATGCCTAAAGTCAGATTTTTTTTCTGAGGCGCTCATCTCACCTTTCTTTTCAGCATGGTCAGACAAAGTGTAATGATATGAATGATCTTTCTGTATTGTTTCTTAAAGTCTACTTTTGGTAAAGACTTTTAAGCAACACGAAATGCCTCATGGTGTAGTGAAGTAGGTCTTCAAAAGCTGCTCACTTCTAAAGATAAATAAATAAATAGATAGA
>VZTV01009012.1:0-11675 GCA_013400875.1 Anhinga rufa
CTTTTTCAGCTGCCCCTTGGTGTAGCAGTGACAACTCCCCTATTACAGTTCCCTACAACCACACACGCACAGCGCCTCTGAGGTCAAGAATAAAACCCCTCAAAATGTGTGGCAAAGCAAATAAACTGGCACTGAAGCTTGAGACAATGAAATAGCATTGCTATAAAGCGCCGACATGCTCAAATCGGGAAGATACAAAACCTGCTCAAAATAATAGCTATATGTGCAGTTTTTCTCTCTGCTGTTAAAAAGTGTAGAGAATAAAAACAAAAGAGAAGGGGAAAATGCATTTAGATAATTAGCCTTCAAGTCCTGTCTGTTTGGGTGGCTTTTATTGCAGTTATAGGTCTGCTTCTGTGCAAGAATAGATATTGGCTATTAACCCTATAAAGCATTTTTCATTCCTGAGTACTCAGGTTTTGTTGAGATCCAATACTAAACTGTTATACTACCTTCCTGTAAATCAAGTAGGCTGTGATTCAGTTTCCTAAATATACGCAGCTGATGCCATCTTAGGGACTGTAGGGTATTCTGCTTGGATGTCCTGAAGAGTGCAGGCCATATGTTACATGTGCTGGCCTTCAACGGGTATCTCAGATACCACAGAGAGTAGAAACTAGTACTAGATAGCTGTACGTAGGTAACCCAACCACTCATGTACTGACCCATTTGGTACACAAGCTCCAGAATACAGCTTTTCATCACCAATATCCTACACTAATCATTCGTTACTTAAGGAGAAAACAGGGGAATAGTTACCATTAAACTTAGAGTAGTACGGGGCTTTGGGCTCAGGGAGGGGGGACAGAAGAAACTGGTGTGCCTAGGTGGGTTCAAATTGCTCTACGCACAACTGCGTAGGCATTTCTTCACACTACAGCTTAAAACTCAGATAACCCACACTGGTTTAAAAGGCACAGCTCTCTAGCTAACCCTGTGCCCTCAAGTAATCCACAGCCTCAAGTTACTAGAGTCCAAGGGTTACAGAGGAGCAAAATAGTAGGCTATGAAGAATCACAGAAAGGAATACTACTTGGGCCAAAAGAGGTGCAAGGGTCAGATCCCTAAGATACACCTTGTATTGCTGCTAAATCAGTTTTCTGTTCTTGGGGTATTTTTTTTCTTTTTAAATTGGTAGCCCATAGACAGTGTGTGTGAAAATACAGTTATATTTCTTGGGGGTTTGGGTTTTTTAATTGCTTGAGGGTGTCTATATGAATGTTTTCAGACATGACTGTGCAGGCAATGGCTGCAGGTACTGTGGTAGCTGTGTGCTCTTCTATTAAATTCAGCGTTTGTGGACACCTTAATGTTTGTGCACAATCACGTGCCCTACTTTCACTGTTAGGACAGATACATGTATTTATATTGGGGGAAAAAATACCCCTCTCTTGTCTATTGGAGCATTGTACCATGCAAATCAGGCGGCAGCAGCAGGAGGGTGCAGATTCCCCCTGCCTCTCCTCCCCCTCATCTCTTTCCCTCCTGTCACTCAGACGATAATGATCTGTGTTGTGGGCATTTGCTGGAAAGCTTTAACGTAACCATTATTTTTTAGGTTGCTGGAATTGAGGTGGGCGTCAAGGACTCCAATGAATACAAATAAGCTCAGATCCAAGCAAACTCCATCTTGTCTAATCTTCACTGAGCAGTAATCTGGGAGGCACCTTGCTTGCTCTCATTTCGTATGGAAGGAGAGCAAGCGCACCACAGTGCCAGTATTACTGAAGTCTGGATTGATCTCCCCTGTTCACATCCCGAGGTCTCCTGACCCTTCTCTACTCCAATAGCTATATAATCTGTCCTGGGAAGTATTATTCACAATGAGGCAACTCCACCCACCGATTACTGGAGCAGCAGAGGTAAAATTTATTTCTACCTTATCAAGTCCACAAACGCATGCTGAAAATAGACACACATCCAAGCTGCAAAATTGGGAATTTTGCTGGAAGCTTCTCCAAGTTTCATGATGAAGAGGCTGCATTTGAACCCATGGTTTAAGCTTGCTTATTTAAATACAGAATTTTATGGCCTCTTTTAAAACCAGATAAACTGGAGGAAATGAAATGTTGATGGAAAGTTTGTTGGTTTTGTTTTTTTTTATTTTATTTTTAATTTTTTTGTTTTGTTTTTGTTTTTGTAAGGCACTCAGATATCGACTGTGCAAACCTTGCATGTTCTCTCTCACTGCACGATGACACGCTTGACTGATAGCACACAGGTCTCTTGCAGTTTTTGTATCCCAGGTAAGGAACAAAAAAATCCCTGTAAAAAGAGTACTTGTGCAATGGGAGAACCTATCAGGAACAGAAGAAAGAACTGAGCAACGAGGAATGTATTCCTTCCATGGTCCAAAAGTGTACCAGTAACGTGATACTTGTCAGAAGTCAAGATGTGCCAGACCTTTCAAAGGATGCTTATTATCAAAAATAGTAGAAAGACTCTTTGGTCATATTAAGAAAAGGACAACAAAGAAAAAATTAGCAAGAATGCTATGCAGTGGGCATGCGGTAGAGACTGAAGATAATCTGTGCGTATGCCAAAAAGTAAATGAAGACTTGGCTTAATTTTTTAAGAGTGATGGTGATATTGAGTGTAGGACAAAGGCAGTATAGCTAACAGGAATGAGAAAACAGAAATGATAATTCCTGAAGTGGAGTAAACTCCAAGAACATATCGAACCCAAGGAGGTGGAACAAGAGAACTTTCACCCCAGAATGTTTAAAGAGCTGATAAGGGATATTGCAGGATAAGCTGCAAGGATCTCACTACACCTGTCAATATAGAAGGGTATTATATGACTACAGAATACCCGAATTAAAATATAGAAGCAAGAAAAAAAAAAGAGAAAGTGATCTGGGCAACTACAGATTTAGTTATATGATCCTGGCAGTATGCAAAGCTTTGGAATACATGCAGAAGTAATCGAAGACATCAAGGTAAGTGGAAAATAGGATAAAATGCAGTATGGCTTTTCCAAAAGCTCCAAACAAACCGACTGCCTTTTCTGATAACTGATTTTTTTTTAAACAAAAGAAATGAAGTAAAGACTAATCTATCACCATTTAAGTAAAACATTGCATACAGTGTCTTACAGGGGTTTATTGGTTAAGATGTAGATGATAGCATTAGTAAAGAATTTTAAGGCAAATAAGGAACTGATGAAAGAGATGACAACTGGTCAGCTGAAAGGGGAATTTATTAATAGAGTTCCTCAAGGACTGAAACCAATTTTATTTAATATTTTCGTGATTGATCTTAGCATAAAAATAAGAGTGGGCTATTGAAGTGAACCGATGACACATAGTTGGAAAACACTGTCAATGCAGAGGGAGACAGAGACATATAAACAAAGAACTGCCTGACCTTGAAGACTGGACAAACAGAAATGAGAAAAGCACGAAGTGCAAGGTCAGGCACTACAGCGAGTTTCTCATGCAAGTGGGGAGCTCGTTAGTTGGAAAGAATAGTGGAGCAGACAGACTTGGGAGCACTAACACCTCATGGGGCGACTATGTGTATTGACAAAGAAACTGAGATATCATAATTCTGGTTACCCACTTTAAAAAGAGCTTGGTCAGGTGGTGTTCTGGTTTGAACCGCTCTGCTTGGATGAGCCAAGGCACAGAAAGTTCACATTAGAAGGTGGCTAAAAAAGCTGATTTTATTTTTCATATTCTAAACTGCTCCCCAGATCAGGATGAGATGTTGCTGGGTCTGGAGAAATGCTTAATTATACAGAGATTCACTGCTTTGCTCTCTTTTTCTCCATTTGCGTGAAAGTTTCAAATGGCAAGAAGCAATATGGCATCACAGCCTCTGCTGGATCCGTACCAATTCATCCTGACCAGGAATCTGATGCTTCTGCCATTTCTCTTGACGAGGAAATCTAATCCTTTTGCCTTTTCACCACCCCAGTAATGCAGGCCTTTCATTTAGCCTACAACTACAACACTTGTCGCTAAGGATGAAGAGATAAACTCTACAGAAGTAACACTGGAAGAGAAACCCTTGATAAATCTTCTTGCATGAATAGAGCAACATCTAGTTCTCATAAAAATGGTAATTAGAGCCCAGCATGAGGAGGCTAATAATAATAATAATAATAATAATAATAATAATAATAATAATAATACCAATAACAACAATAACAACAATATCATCATCTCCACGAGCATTCATTCAGGAGGAAGTTATATTTGCCAGCACTATTACTATTATTATTGTATTACCACTAATAACAACGATAAGGCTCTTGCTAAGGGACAGGACCTTCTATGTAACTAAGTAAACATGCCTAAAAAGGGCTCCCCTTAAGGCATGTCTTCAATTAATAAAGACGACTGACAGATCTGTTTATAGCCCACTGCAAGGTACCAGCTGATTGCCTCTCTCTAATAACTGTTTAATTTGCTTTTCCCTTACCTGTTACACTGTGCAAAATCATTGGCCTCTGCCTCGCAACGACAAAGCAGCTGGCATTTGCATGGGCAGACCTTTGCTGGTCCAGCCCTATCTTCTCACATACCCTGTCTTCCTACCCCCACCTCCTCTGTCAATTTATTGTCCCCTCCAACACAATCCCTGCACAAGGCACCGCTGTTAATTTAGCCAGGAAATGGTTTGATGGTGGTAGGGAAATAAATTGATCAGACCTTCTGAACAGCAGCCATGGGAAGACAGAAACACCCCTCGCCACTTCTCAGTGACCTCTCCCTGTGCTTAAAGAAAACTCGTAAGCTCTCAGCACGAATTAGCATGGCCTCATTATAAAAACAGAATTGGGGTCAGAAGAAACTAAGATGGGTAAGGGGAAAAAAATCCCATCAAAAGCAACATCTGAGACAGAAATGCCCTAACTGGGGAGGGCAAAAAAAGTGAAGCTTCAGAGAAAACAGAGAGGCTAGAGGCAGAAGAGAACAAGCAGAGCTTTCTTAAAAAACAAACAAACAAAAAAAAACACCACAAAAAAGGCAAAGTGCCCCCTCCCTGAGCTGGAACAGCCTTGGTGTCAAGCTGGACACTCCTGCGGAAATGAGTTTACATCCTGCACGAATCGCCATTTCCAACCCATTTGCAGTCGCTGCTGCCGAGTGGCCTGATAAGTTGCTGTTTGATGGCCTGTGGAAAAGAGGGGGTCTTAAAAGACCACAGTTGCACAGTCTGGTTTCTAAGGGAAGAGAATGCAAATGACAACTGCAGCACGGGCTTTCGGTGTAGGAAAGACCAGCCTCTCCTACCTGCGCCATATTTATTTCACAAGCATGACATCGGTCTGCACTGTAACGGTGCTGAGGCCCAGCTACGCTGGAACTTCTTTGTTGGGAAACAAAGCATCCATCCCAGTGCTGGCATCGGTCACCAGCAACAAAACAAGCGGCTAACTCTACAAAAACACGTCTCATTTCGCTGCCCTGTCTGCACACTTAGCTGCAAAAAGAAAGCACCACAGGGTCCTGCCGTCAGTCCACTCTTCAGCTTGCCATGGAGAGAGGATGACTCAGCCGACGTCCCCAGTGAGGGGACCTGAGAAAGTGCAGCTGCTTGCCTGACAGCTCTCCCTGCCCGGGGAACTGGACGGCCGTGGTGCGGAAGCCTCTCTCGACACCCCCTCCCCTCACACACTGTGCTGCTGCTTCTGCCTCCGCCGTCTTGGAGGAAGGTACGTACCCTGGAAAGGAGCCCTTTCTTACTCTCCACAATCTCTGGGGCTTTACAACCCATCCTCAAAAAGACAGTGCCAGTTTGGCAGCTGCTCATAAATTCTCCCTTCCACCTCTTCCCATGGCTGGCGCAACTGGGCTTTGTGCCTGTCCCCAGGGCACATTCGGGAGCAGGTCACGGTGACTGTGTAGGCAGGAGAACGAGGCACAACGTGCCTTGCTCAGCCTCACAGGCGAAGCACGAGGGCAGTGTCACTGTCTCCTCAATCACAGCTGGAAACTTAAAAGACTAGCTCTGACTTATTTACAGAAAGCGGTGATAACGGTAGTCATGAAAGCTTCCACCACAAGAATAAAGTCCAGAATCAGCCCTGCTCAATCAATTTTCTCAGTAAGAAACACAATAGATAGGCTTCGGCATTTTTTCCCATCTCTACCACAGGCTTGCGAGCCCCTCTTGCAAACCTCTCTGCCATCCAGCCTCTCGCCTTCCATGCAGAGGCAGGCTGTGGCTTGCTGCCATCCGAATAGCACAGCTCTATTCGCACCGGGCTTTGTTGCATTGCCTTTGCCCTGACAGGTGGCAGGAAGGATAGAAAGAAGCCGGCAAGGCAGGAAATGTTACAAACTAATCGAGTCAGCAGCTTAGAGAATCTGTCGATTCACTTTTTTTCCCCTCTTTTAAATTATTTTATTAATTCTGTCTTGACAAAAAAAAAAAAAAGGAAAGAAAAAAGAGCTAGATGAAAGAAAAAAATAAATTGGACCTTGAATTTATTTACTACAATACTATCCCTGATCATTCTCACCCTTAAATCACCCTGCTGCTCTGCAGCAGGGCCTTCCAACATCAATATTAATGCTCCTCGCTCCTGGCAGTGGCTAGTGGAGGTGGCATTTCATAATTCAGATGCAAAAATTAAAAGGCAAATGTATGAGAGAAGGAGTAGAGAAACTATATCTGCCCAGTCTACTGACTAAAGACCCCTCAGTGAATTCTATAACTGCGTCCCGTTAGCAAAGGGTCGGGTCTCAGGTGTGATTTGAGAATCGCCTCCTGCACAGAGGAAGAGTCTGGGTCTGAAAACTAAAAGTCAGGCTAGTCAAATACCAGAACGAGAGTCATTTAGTCTCAAGCAAGGAATAAATACAGCAATGCCCATGTGTTTGGTGGTGGTTGCTGCAGGATATGGCCAGCACAAAAGAAATTACTATTTGGGGTATAATGGAAGTGGCAAATCTACTTCAATAAAGGCGGCCTTAAATATTAAAAAAAAATAATCTTTCACATTCCTCCAAATGCAGGATGCTTGCCTAAAAAAAACAGGACTTTTTTTAAAAAAGCACACTGTAATTTTTCTTTTCCTCTCTCTCCCTCCTTTTCATATAAATCTCCTCTGTCCACCTTTTCGCCCAGAAGGACTAGAAACTTCCTTTGAAAAGAAAATAACAGTAGGTTGGATTTTCATGTAATAGCATGTCACCAAGAGCTGTGGCTTTAAGAAATATACCAACTATAACAACACTCTTGAAAAAAAAAAAGCCCTAAAATTGGCAACATTACTAGGTCTATGAGTCACAGGGGCAGACCCATCAAGCACCAACTCAAGCAAGTTATTTCCGCACCCTGTCCCACAAAGTGCCCCTCACCCGTTATTTGGAGGGGGATGCTAATCCAGCTCTGAAAGCACCGTAACTGTGTCAGCGTTGCACTGCCCTAGCGCAGCTCTCCGGTGCCTCTTTCAGAGGCTAGTGCTGCCTCAGAGACCAGCAAGGCAGACCTGCGGGGCGTGGGGCGCAGCTGGGTGTGGGAAGCCCCGGGCTGGGAGGGCAGAGGGGCCTGGGAATTGCCGCAGATGAGCATCAGCTAGGTTGCATGTGCAAGCCAAGGCAGAGCACCAGAGCACTCTGCAGCTCACAATCGAGGGGTGCTGCCAGAGAGATACAGAGGGGGCAAGGATGCTGCAGGGAGGTATGATAATGTCTTGCAGAGGAAGTTCTGTAAAACATAATTTCACATGGAGTAATGTTTGGATACCTAAGTCTAATCATGGAGTTAACAGCCCTTATTTGCACAACCTCACATACATACACAGTGGTGCATAGGATACAAATCAAACCTCTGTCTACTTACAACCAGGATCCAGGCTATTAGGACACAGCAAGCAGCAGACCAGCCAGGATCATACAAAGGAAAACATTTCATCTTCCAGCTCTCTATATAGTACCAAGAGACATGTTTTGCACCAAAAGACTTCCTCCCCTTTCATCATTTTCGGTTTCTACCCTTGCTGTCAATGCAGTCTGGCCCCAGAGAAGTGACTTTTAGTACTTGCTGATGCTTTGTTGTTTAATCAGATGGCCGCTGGAATCAAGGTTTGCTGGTTGAAGGGGCAGCTGAGCAGGGACTTTCAGAGAGTGGAAATGTCAGCCGACCTCTTGGGAGACATCCCTAATCCATCTGGAGCTTCTTCAGACACTCTTAATTACTGTTTTGTATTTTAAATGGCCAGGGGAAAACGGGGTGCCTTTAAAATGAATAAATAAATGAAAGCATCAGAATGAGATGAATGTATCTGTTAGGCTGCTGACAACCCATCTGTCTGAATTCCACCTAGTACTTAGCACACAGATCTTGTTTTCCCAGAAAAGCTTCCAGGATACAGGCAGAGAAACATCTCCAGATTGTATATTCTGCTCATGGCTTCTTGCTTTTTGAAGGAAAAGGGAAGCCAGGCAAAATGCATTTAAAATTTGGCACAGATGTGAGTGAGTAGATGCAGATACTGGGTGAGAAATAGCAGAGATCACCCCTCTTCCCTACCAGCCATATTTCCAGAAAGTACACAGTGCTCCTGACTTAATGGCATACACTTTTCTTCCAACCCTCAGCCGTCCCCAACTGTTTCAGTGCACCTCTGCCTGGCTTCAAAGCATTCCTCACTCCCTACTGAGCCTCTTCTCTGCTGCCACTTCTGGTGCAATGGTTGTGCAAAATGGGAAAAGTGCCTCACTAAAAACCAAACACACACCAGAAAGACCTTCCAGGTTTGGCTTAGAACAGTATCAAAGTAAGGTGAAAAACAAGCCAGTATAACCCAAAGGATCTCTCACTAAAACTTCTGAGTTGAAATTTCAGTTTCATTGAAAGCGAAGGGTGTAGCAAGTGACTTCCCCAGAGATAGCAACTCGCCACTTTGGTTTCTCCAGTAGCATAAACCTATGCTGGAATCTCATTTGGCCGGGTCAGTGAATAAGAAGTGGCCCTGGTCATACAATCTGTGGCACTACTCTTGCTAAAACAATTCTGGGCTTAGATCTCTATATACTTATCATCTACATTAAAGGAACCCTACTGCCCTAATAATTAAGCTAATCATACTATCTTCTACACAAAGTTGGCAGTCCCCTTGAATGCTGCTTTCTAGCCACATTTCCCCTGCTAATTTTATAAATGCAAGGATTTGGCTTTTACGAAAACGAATGAAAAGAACATTGGAAAAATCATTCAGAGTGGCTCTGTGAGACGGACAGGCCTTATGATTCCTGTGCTATGAATAGAAACTGAGGCACCGAGGCTTCACAATTTGCCAAGGGATGTACAAAACCTCTGTGGCTGCACTGGCCTTGTCTTAGCCACTGGAATGGATGTTGCCCCCATTTGGCTTTGTGTAGGTATTGTGTCACTGGACGTGTTGTCTTCCTAATGAAAAAGATGCAGAAGCCCCTACTTGCTCACTTATTAGAGAGCTCTGACCATTTTCTTGAAGACTGGAGTTGTAAGATGGGTCTTGTGCCCTAGTTCTAACTCACTGCATTACACATTTACCTTTTTGTTTTCTTTGACCCCATTCCCCTTCCCTCCCGGTGGGAAGATGCAGTTTCAAAGGGACCTTTCTTTCTGCTGCTTGCTAGCGAGACAGAGCAGTGAAGGATATCACTTCACATAGCAGACAGGACCAAGCAAAATGCCATCCAAAATGGTATCCACTTGAAAGCATGGCCAGGAGGACTGAATTAACAAGATGTGGATTCAGCCTTTTAGATCTAACCAACGGGTATCAGGGACACGAATGTCAATGCAACGAAACTCCATGCCTAGTTTTACATAGCACTACCCTCTGCAAAATAGCAATCACAGGAAGAACTGGGATCAATAGTGGTCCATGGAAAGAATCCCCCATGAACAGTCAGGCTAGGCTCCTGAAAAGCTTTGAGCGAGGACAGCCAGCGAGTTCATCTCTTTACAACCCGGTGGCTCAAAGAGATATCTTTGCCATCAGTCCGCACTCAGATGTACCGCAACGTTTCCCTTTGTGAAACAGAATAGATGCCTCCAAAGACAGCGAGCATTGTCCATGCAGGCATAAAGCAATATTTGGACATGCTGAATGGCTTCCTAAGATGAGAAAAAGTGCTGAAGAAACACTAAATTATGACAGATGGGAGCCCTTGAAATGCAACTACCCCCAAACTGGAAAATGAAAAGCTGGCACAAAGGTCAGGCATAACAATAGAATTTAGGCATAACGAAATTCACGCCATTTAATGCGGAGTGCACTGAAGCTTCGATCCATAAGTCAAAATCCTAGCCATTAAATAGCCTCATTTAAAAAGTTTTAAAGCAATTAAAATAAATTAGAAACTTCACAGGAGGACGAAATCACTGAAAAGGATAAGAAGCACTTTATGCCAGGCACTGCTTCTGACAGAGTCATGCCCATGAGGCCAGATTTTTATTTGAGAAGAGCTCGGGGCCAGATTTTCAAGGGCTCTGCACCAATAATTAGGGACAGATTTTTCCAAACTGCTCAGCTCCCATTATCCAAATAAAGGCCAGATATACCAAAGCGCTCAGGGCCCAGCAATTCCTACCGTGACAGTTACAGCCACAACATGGCCAGCTTTTTCAGAAACGTGACCATTTATTTCACTGTCTGCCTATGGAGGAAGTGGCCTATTTAAAGGCCACCTCCTAGGTTTTTTCACTGGCATGTTGGAAGCGGTTGATTTTTAAGTCCCGCTAACAGCGAGAAGGCCCCAACTTTGCCAAGTCTGAGACAGCACGGTTTTAAAACACAAGTGGAATAAGCCCTGCTGATTTTACTTTATTTTCCCTAATTCCTGCTCAAGAGACATCTATCACTGACCTCCATACAAAGCACTTCAGAGCTGACTGCAGAAGCAAACTTGTGAAATTATAATGCTGCCTCCAGCCATTTTGCGGAGCTATATACATCATTTGTGGCACACCAGAATAGGAGCCTTTCTCAGAAACGGAAAAATCCCTTAGCAGTGCTGCTAACAGAGAAGAGAGAGCACGTCAGGACTTTTTCAGCTTTTAAGCTGGTAATAGCTCAACTTGGAAGCAAAACAAACTGATGTGACCCTACAGCCAGACCACAGCCTCCAGGCTTGAAAACTGCAAGGAGTTTGCTTCCCCTCAGATCATCCCGAAATGAATGTTGCAGTACTTACTAGTGCCCAAGTCTTCTGGATCAGGGCTGCTGTACATACAGGAGGTGGCGCAGAGGAGCAACACTTTGCAAAACCAACACCCGTCACTCAGCAGCGCTTATTTCCCTCACATTCAAACACAGACTGCGCGCTTTCAGACAGAAACTTTCAACAGAAACACGTGGGATTTTTTCCCCTCTAAAGTAACTATTGCTCTTTCTGGAAGCAGACATTGGCGTACTTCTTCAGTGGTTTAATGTCTGTCTTTGCACTCTCAAGCAGCTGAAGGACAGAAGAAACCAATACCGTCAGAATACTGTGCGCCTGCTTATACTTAACACTGTGCCTGCCCAAAGGAGTGAGTGACCAGTGCCTCAATATAGACCCCTCCACTGTAACGATGCTGCGGTAAAAGACTAGAAGAGAGGTTCTAGCACTAAGGAAACGCAGGATGCCTTTCGAGCAGCGAGAGTACCCAGCAGCCTGTTGCCAAGCTCTTGAACCCTCAATGGACATGCTATGGGAGCAACAAGGTGCCTCAAGCTAGTTCCGACC
>VZTV01009020.1:567-43310 GCA_013400875.1 Anhinga rufa
AGCCAGCTGCCCTCCACTGTTCCCTGTCTTCCCCTGGATATTGCACTGGTAATACAATGCCAAGGTACAGCAGTTCTCTCTGGCTCTTAATCAGGTTGACTATTTTAATTTGGACACTACAATACAGGTAACTGGGTTGACAGACCTATTGATTCCTAAAGAAATAGTCACCCAGAGAAATTATTACCTGAAAATAATAGAATTTTTCCTTTTGTAAATGACAATTTTTTAAAGAAAATTCTTCGCTTAATTTGTAATGATTTTAAAAATAATTTTCAAAATAAGAGATTGGTGTTCTAGAATGCATTAATTTTTCATTTCAATATTTTAGGTAATATCTCCAGCTCAAAAAATGTAAATTCTTCAAATGGGAACAAAATTATTTCAAATTACAGGAATGAAACTTTTCAGCTGCACAGAACCAATGACGAGAAATCTGATTTCTGTTCCTTGAAGATTTTCAAAGTGTTGATAGATTGTCCTGATGCACAACATGAAACATTTCCAAAATCTTACAGTTCTTCAGGGAACAGGAAAAATCTTCCCACTCAGTTCTTGTCGCAACGGAGGTATTTCATATTGAACTTTAAAAACATTGACAGATTTCTTCCTTCAGTCAAAGGAAGGCAGTGTGAGTTTATATGTGTCAACGAAAATTGATATTCTGGCAGACAACATTAATGTCTATGTGTGTATCTTTCAAAATGCAGTTGTCGTCCGATGCAATTGTACTATGAATCATATCCTGAAGAGTTATATAAGGTTTGGGCTATGATTAAGATTTGGGGTTTTTTTCCAGGGAAAATTTGAATCTAGCAAAAAATTAAATGTATTATTATTTGAGATTTAATTGCAACAATTACCGAAAAGCTGAAAGCCCTAAAGTTAGGAGGCTGGTTGTCTGAGTTCAGTATATCGTATTTATAAAGGGATAAATACCAGTGTATAGTGGGTGACTTTAAAGAACAGCTTTTCTGGCCTGAATTTAGAAAACATTTGATTCTGATGATAAATAAGAAAGGTCCCCTTGGTTATGTAAGAAGAAGGGGGAAGCATCTCACTGAATAATCCCGGCGGATTATACAGGCCCAGTGAAAGTCCAGTATTAGCCACCAGCCAATAGCTTCACATCTGGAACCAGGAGCCAAAAGTCAGATAGTGGGTGGCACTCATTAAAAATAGATCTGCTGAACAGTTAAGACGATTATTGGTCCTGATTTGCAGGCCTAGACACAGGGAGCAGTCTGTCAGGCTATTTCTTCACTTCACTACACAAAAAGCTTCTCCAGGGCTTGGACAAAAATCGATTATATGGCCAGGGAGGGGAGAGGGCAGCGTTTGGGAGGAGGAAAGGAGAGACACCTACCCTCTGCTTGTCTGACTTTATGCTCCCTTGCATAGCAATGTTTGAAGCCAGAGCTGAGCACAGAATCATTCCTGCAGATTTATATGGCTTAAACACTGCAGATGTAAATTATTAACATGATCTCCCCGCCTGATGCTGTGAAATTTTTGCAGCTGGATTCATATTGAGTTTATTGAAATTGCAAAGTAGCAGGGAATTTGCAGGTTCGTTTCCTGGACAGTGAGGAAGACTGAGGGGAAGAACGATCCGGATACGTGAGATAGACTGAGAGGAGCGGCTGCAGGTCACGGTTTGTAATGAAACGCGTCAGCAGGCCTACCTAGCCTAGTGGCTAGCTGAACAGAAATAAAAGTGTGCAATACTCTGACTGGGAAACCCTTGGTTTGCTTGTTACTGTTTCTCCTTTAGGCTTATTTGCAAAAGTGTTCTGTTTATGCAAGAAAACACTTAGCAAATATTGCAGAGGAAGAATAGATTTCTATTCAGGAGCAGAAAATAATGCAGTTTTTGTGACTAAACATACAGATTAAATAACCATAGGTATTCATTTCCTAACAATCCATTTCCCTTCATTTGCTGAGACAATGATAGAACAAGCAATTTAAAATAAGAAGCACATTCAGAAAATTACAATATGTGCTCTCTGCCAAGGAGGAAAAGTTTAATTCATCAAAGAAATTATTGTAGGTAGTTTGGGCAGATCTTCCTAATTTCAGTAGGTACAAGGAATTTCTCATCTAACTCCTGTTGTATGTGTTTACTGATGACAAATGAATATTCTGTTAAATCATATGAGCACAGAGATTTCAACCGCCCATTAATTTAACTGCTGGACAATGAGGCCTGTCCCTCAGAAATGCAGATTCAGGCGATTTATTTGGTAATTGTTCCATCTGAGTTGTTCCTGCTGAATGGCTACATGAATTTTGTTTTACCTGGGGTTGTGTCATCCATACTTAGAGTTGAGATTAACCTTTCAGCTCAAGTGAGAATAAAAAAATGTACTTTCTAATTGGGTTTTTAATGCTCTCATCTGTGGCTTGGGCAAAGCATGTAAAAAACCTTTTCCACCTTCGTTCAGATACTCTCTCCTGACAGGTGAGCGTCGCTGAAAAAAACCTAGCCATCAGCAAGAGTCAATGCCCCCATCGCAGAAGCAGGTGGATTCGAAGGGGATCCACGTCTCAGCGGCACCGATAATAAGGGAGAAGCCCATTACTGAAGCCATTACAGGCGACAGCACTCCCTAAGCCTAATGGCCGCGCACAGCGTGCCATTTGGAGACAATCTCAGTGCTTTCCCTGTAAATAATAATAAGATACAATGGATCTGTGGGAATTAAGTTCTTAGGAGATGGTGATGTCATCTCCGCAGATTCAGGGCACTATTCACTTGCTTTTGGGAAACATTTTATAGTTATATAATATTTCTCAATCCATGTTCTGTATCAGCTTTGTTCCATCAGGCTTTTCCCATTACTCTAATAACTTCTGTCCCCAGCTTCACAAGTTTATCTGAAATATGCAAATGGATTTAAAAAAAAAAAAAAGGAAATAGCCAGGGAAGCCAGCATCTTCTAAACCATGGTCGTTGCTCACATGGATATAAATAATAGGTGCTGTTTAACTGAGGGCAGCTTATTTCTTATCTGCAGAAATATTAATGCCCTCCCTGTTATCTAATTCACCATAATGTAAGGGGATTTAGTGGAGATTAAGAGACAAAGTGGGAGAAGGATTTATATTCTTTTGGGCCATGCTTGTGCTCCCGGGAGTTTTGGCATCACTTCCGTTAGAAGAGGTGATTGCTCTCGGAGGAGTTAAAAAGGAACGGAAAGAGAGTCGTGCTCTTATGCTGGAGTGAAAAAGTCCTGCAGAAAAAAGAAGCAATTGTTCAAGTTTCAGACTCCCTGCCCTGCTGCTGGAGGGAAACATCTTTGTTCTCAGACCTGGATCCTGAGAAAAGGCTCGTACACTGACAGCACTTCATTTTTAACAGCTCTGTTCCTGTGCTTGGAACAGAAATAGCCTCTGCAGAGATTCACTCCCTCTGTATCACACAGCCTGGCCAGACAGTGACAGAGTACAATTCTATAACATAATATTATCAGATCAGTAAAATTATATATACAACTCCTTGGGGTGCTCCAGGTTCTGGGAAAGAGAAAGGCTGTAAGACATATAGGCTATATATTCAGCATTTCCCGAGTGAATGGATTAAGGTTTGTGAATATGTATCAGTTTTATACAGGGAGAAACTTTATATATCTATATGGGGGAGCTTTCTCAGAAATATGTTTCTATTTGTCCTGAGCAGTCTGATGTGATTTGTGGTGTATCTAAGGATCGAGTCCCCAGATCCACCATTGCAGCCAAGAACTCAAGGAAGTCTGTGTACCAGAATGCCTGTTTCTAGTAACAACATGGAATATTAGAATGACGTTTGCTTGGCTGCTCATCAGTCTTGGAGCATAAAGGATCACCTTGTTTTCTGAAGGTTACGTATTTTCAGAAGCATTTTGGAGAAGTGAGATGAGTCTTTTCATTGCAAGCTTACTCTTGATAAGTACTTCCTAAGCAGAAAAAGGCTCATGTGAGGTCAGCCACTATTCTGTGGTTTTAGTGAGATTCCAGCTGATGCCAATAACAGACTCATGTAAATTGTATGGGAGCCTGATTGTGTTAAAGAGCCTACATGGTGACAGAAGTTTTCTTTAACAGCACTGACAGCATCTCAGATTGTGTGTGAAATGCAAAGTGGACTTTTTTCCCTGTGGATGTGACATTGGTAGATATGCACAATTATGCCTTGGTGAGGATGAAAATGATACCTTCAGGGCAGAATTAAGGCACCGGGCTATTTATGACATTTGATCTTACGGTTATGCTGAATGTCATTGCTCATTTTGGCTTTAACTGAGAAAAAGCAGGTTAGAAACTCAATACTTCCTGTTCTAGGCTGTGTAGTGAAACAAATACCACCTTTCCACCCCACTCCGAGATATATCAAAGGATGTTTGAAGGGCAGGAACAATCTTATGGATATGAAAATATGAATTTTCACTGAGGAAGACTACGTATACAGTCGTCCTTCTGCATCCTGTGAGTGTGGAAGTCGTGAGTGTCTGTCCTTCCTGGGGCTGACTTCTGGCCATGGTCTGTTATCGCTGTCGTTCGTGACTAGGGGTCATGAACATTAGCTGTTTTGAAGCAGGTTGGGGTAAATCTGTCCAGATCACTGGGTTTTACAACCTACTCATTTTTATTGCTTATTATTCTAAGCAAAAGTAGTAATCCTTTGGGAAGTGAGAGAAAAAATAGTCCTGGATAAAATAATATAGCTGTAACTATGCTGTTCGCTCATTTGCATTCACAAATGGAAACTATTGTATTTCCTGAAAGTGAAGGTTGCAGCCATTCTCTGGTCAGCTTAATCCAGACAGTGATCCCATAATCCATGTTACATTTACTGGCTTCCCCTTCTAATCAGTTTGGAGTCCGCACGGTTTCTTCCAAATGTTAATGAAAACCAGGGAGCGCTTATTCAGGAGAGCAAATGGAAATAAAATCCACATTTCCAGCCGTTATTACAGCTAGTGTCTGACTCTGGTTTTATGTCGCACTATTATGTCCAGCTCAGCTTCCAGTCTTTGTTCTTTTCTGACCCAGAATTTTAAAGGCGTTTGACATGACCAAGAAATTCCTTGCTTAGGAAATCAAAGAAACAGCTTCCTGTGGAATCCTCAAATATAAACAAACTTGTTTTGTTTGTATTTTCTTTCGAAGAAATATGAAAATATCATGCCAGATTTCTGAACTTCCTCTGTTTATCATCCCATTTTCCCTCTTCTTTGAATGTGCACAGCCTTCTTGTTGGGCTTATCCCATGAGCATCTTTTGTACCGGGAATGTCACCCCACTCTACTGCTACTTCTTCCTTCCCTAGTGCATGGACATCGCTGCATGGACCTGCGAAGCCACTTAGGTGGTTTCTCACCAGAATCCCTTTTCTGGAACAACCGCTGCTGTAACTCCAGTGCCACATTTACATCTGGGTGTGCATTTGTACATCTTTATTGCAGCTCAGTGTCTGAAAACAAGTGAGTTGCTGTCCTCTATTCAGTTTCTAATACCTGGAGGTCCTCAGAGGAGAGGTCTGGCAGACTCAGTAGATCAAATGGGAATTCAATGTTGTGATAAATTAATATAAGGCTGAACTAGCCTCGCTATTAGAGCTAAGCCAGTCCCCTGGTGTGGTATGGCATTGCAGAGTGTGTGTCAGCACCTT
Source organism: Anhinga rufa (assembly GCA_013400875.1). NCBI lineage: Eukaryota > Metazoa > Chordata > Aves > Suliformes > Anhingidae > Anhinga > Anhinga rufa. The sequence continues at coordinate 6,221 of VZTV01009020.1, forward strand.
GGCTTCTGTAGGTCCTGTCTTAAGAGCAGAGACACATTTCTGGTGAACTCACAGCTGAGATTTTCTGAGGGGTGCTCATTTCCCAGCAGCAGCACCACCTCATTTGATTTAGCTGAGGACACCATTGGCAAGAAAAATGGTCTGTGTTCGTTAACCTGGTGGAAGAAAAGAGGCGTTTACTTTTTGACTAATTTTCTCTTGATTTATTTTCCATCTGAAGGCATGTTCTTGGATGACTTGTGGTTAATTTGTAATCTTAATTTGTAAAGTAGCATATGTTAAGTAATCTGACCTTCATCGAATCTGAAATGGGAACCCTAATCAGGCCTCCATTTCAGTAGTCTGCAGCAGGTTTCTTCAATGCCACCTTACTTTAGTCATTCCTGACTGAATTATGTGTGGAGACGCTGAGTTTAATTGTGTTATTCCTGGCAAAGAAGGGGAAAAAATGCAGAGGAAAACTAGTTCTAACAATCCAATTTGTGAATTATAACTGTACACTCTAATCATGTTTCTCTTTCCCCAGATGTTGAGAATTTTAAGAGTGCCTCATTACCGACCACTAATTAAATCTAATGTGAAAGAAATGTTGGATGAAATCATGCCAGTGTTGAAGTTTCTGGCAAAGCTCCCATTGACTTCAGTGGAACTCAGATTTCTCTCTTTGGGTTTTGGACTTTTCTGGAGATGGTCATTATAATTATTTATTATCTGGTGGCATCTGGCATCTCCAGTTAAAGCTCAGGCCTCGTGGCACTGGGCAGGTAGAGGGGTTATTTGTTTTTTAGATCATTGCACTCAATGTGACAAGCAGAAGTAGCCATTGAATGAAAGAGGCAAGGTGGAAAGAGGTGAGGAGAGGGCTGACCTTGAGACTAACAAAGTTTGTCATAACAGCGAATAGTTTGTTAGAAAACATAACAGAGTGCTTTCCTTTCACTGTGGGTAAACTGTTCAGAAGTGCCTGCTTATAACCAACTGATTTATTCCTGAGGCCAGCCAGCCCGCTTTGAAGAACTCTGGGTATAATGAGAAGAATTATCAGTCCCAAATGAGGAGGGCTCAGTGGTTCATCTAAAAGCCAGATAGGCAATCCTGGCCGGAGGTGTAGGTGTTATCCACACATACCTCTTGTGTAAGCCCCCATTCCTGTCATAACATTCGTATCTGTAAAGACATCCATAACGTATGAGAAGTGAGTAAAGAATGTGGGGTCTGGCTTGAGGGCGATGATCGGCACAGGCATTTGTAAGAGCTGTTGCAAGCAATCTATGTGAAAATCCATTATATTGTTGTACTCGGATCTGCGATATTTATAACTGTGTCCTGGCTTGATTGCAACATTCCTAGTTCCTTCCTAAAACTCATTTAAATTCCTCACTGGTTTGTTTTTCTCTTCCCTGTAGCACTCCTTGATCTATGTAGTTCAATTAAAAGGCAGCATGAGGGCAGTATCTACAAGAAGTTGTTTATTTCTGCACTTTGTTGCAAACAGGAGTCCTCTAAATGCTCAGCTTCTAAAGCCACATATTTTCCACTTCTTTCTCTTTCTCTCTCCCTTAAGCTGCTAGAACTTTGCTTTAAAACTGAGAGACCTGGGCTTGTTCAGCCTGGAGAAGAGAAGGCTGAGGGGGATCTCATCAGTGCTTATCAGTATCTGAAGGGCGGGTGTCAGGAGGATGGGACTGGGCTCTTCTCAGCAGTGCCCGACGACAGGACAAGGGGCAACGGGCACAAGCTGGAACACAGGAAGTTCCACTGAAATCTGAGGACAAACCCCTTTGCTGTGCGGGTGCCAGAGCAGCGGCCCAGGCTGCCCAGAGAGGCTGTGGAGTCTCCTTCCCTGGAGCCATTCACACCCCGCCTGGACGCGGTCCTGTGCCCCTGCTCTGGGGGTGCTGCTCACGCAGGGGCTGGACGGGGGGAGCTCCGGAGGGCCCTGCCAGCCCCGGCCATGCTGTGAGTCTGTGAAAACTGCGGTGTGGGTTAACAAATGTGTGCCTAAATGCCTGCCTGTTGGTATAAACTGAATTTTCCATTAGTACAACTCGCATGATGTGTCAGGCTAGTAGGGCAGATACAGAGCGTATCAGATTTGGTTTCATGATTTTCCACTTTGCTCATGGTAGCACTGCAAAAGGAAGATGTCTTTCTAGCTGTGTTTTACCTTTCTCATTCATCAGCACTTTTGGACTAGATACCTTCTTGTTTCATCTGTAAGGTTAATTGCAGATGAAAAAGGATATAATTAGGTCCTTTCACAGCACCACAGTGTGTTTGCTGCCTTTGTTGGTTTTTTGTATGCAGGTTTCAATGTGTCCTAATCAGCTGCTCCCACGTTGTACTCGGAGGTGAAGGTCTCAGGCAGAGTCTCTATGCTGGCTACGTAGGACAATGAGGGGACATGAGAGAAGCAGAGGAGCATTAGTTGAAACAGATATGCTAGGCTAGGACTAACTTTAAGAATATTTTTGAAAAGTCCCCAACAGCTCCAAGGAGCTTGTAAGAGGGCATTTCCTTGGTGATGCTGGAAGTCAGACATCTCCCACCAGTAGATTTCTCTGAGACTTAGTAAATATTTTGTTTCATACAAGCTCTTTCTGAAGTGCTTTTCCTGTATTCAGTGTACATTTTTTCTGTGTACAGTTTTTCTGATTATGCTTTAAATATAATTAAGTGCTTGTTTACATCATCAGTGGAAGGGATATGTGTGCCCTTAACCTGTAGCGCTTAGTTTGGCTAATTACAAACCTGTTCAGTAATTCCCTTTCATTTGTGCCGACTGTTTATATCCCTGAGGAAAGATTGCCTAGCGTGACAATGTCCACAACACTCAGCTGTGGAACACCACTGCACGATCATCAGAACAGTCCTTTCATGTCAACTGTAGTGTGTCTGCTTCGTGAAGAGGGTTAAAGGCTGTTGTAGAAATTTATACTAAGTAGTTTTTTTATGATATTGTGCTAATGCAGCAGCTGTAACTGCTATAGGTGTACTGGTTCTGTCTGTCATTGAAATGTGGATAGATTTTTCTTTTAATGTAGGGGAGTCCATGTGAGCTTCTGGGAGAAGTCCTTTTTCTTAAGCAGTTCATATATCCAGCTGATGTTGAGAGCTCTCCTAATGTCTGTGTAGTGTCTTCTATTCTCAGATTGATATTCAGTGTTAAAAATGGCAGCACATCAATATCTGGTTATACATATAAAAGAACAAGTGTGCGATAAAAATAAAAAATCCGATTGCCTTTCATCTGTTCTATTTTCTTCTGTAGAACATGTGGTTTATGTCTGTTGGAGACAAATCTGAATCAGAGGTTGTCAATAGGATGTGAAAATCAGTGCAAAGCTTTTAGCTGACATTAATCAATGCTGTAAAAGGCAGAAAAATAGATGGTGTCCCAGGTACCTCATAGCGTCTACACTAGCGAGTAGTGCAGCAAGCTGGAGAGCTGAGTTGCAGGTAAGGTCCCAGATGTTGCTGAGGACCCAGTCTCCACCACGGGACTTTATGTATCAGTTGCCATTTGGAAGCAGGGGGTCTCAGATAGCTCCTTAATCTCAGCTTGCATATCCAGATGTTTTCGCAAGTCATTAGGTGGGGAACGGTATTCAAGCAGCAAAGACGGTACATCTTCTTCCTCCTATTAAGAAAGCATCATAGGCATGAACACTGCAACATCTTCATTTAAAAAGCCTCTTTATTTTGATTGGGCAGTTGCATTCTTAAAAAATGCCTAAGACACTCTTAAATGTCTCGGCAAAGACGTCTCCCAGTCTAATTCTGAAGTGGGTCTGAGCCCCCTGGCCAGTCCCAGTTCACAGTGCCATGCCATGCTTTCAGAAGGTTGAGGATCCTTGTATTCTGGAGTGAGGCTGTTTCTCTGGTGACATTTTCTGCACAATAAAAACACTCATCCTTTCAACCTAAATCAACAGCTGTAGCAAAATGGCTAACAGAGTTGCAGTCAGATTCTCAATTGCCTTGAAAAGAAGAGAAATGCTATGACTTTTGAGGATGACACTAACAGCATCACTAAAATAAATTAATGTTATCTATTTTTCTGAGTGGCTTTTAGAGTCTTTAGAATGCTTTTTTTGATTGTTACTGCTGAGTAGTATTAACAAAGCACCAAACATCTATTTCCGTGTAATTCATCTTTTGACCATTTGATAGTCCTGAAGAAATGGAAGAGTCAATGGTAACTGGAAATGGAAGAAATGAAGCATCAGAAAAGATAGGATGCTCTCAAATAAGAAAATAAACAAGTTTCTGAATTTAGAAAATGTGAGTTTGCAGCTTCCGGTACCTTAAACAGGTGTGATAACGCTGTGTGGGGTTACGAGAGATGTAACCATAGCTGTTAAGCTGCAAAGAGCTTGTGTTAATAGATTTCATTTCCAAACAAAATCAGACCTCACTTGAATACTTCACTCTGTATTCATCCTCAAATGGCAAATTTCTTGAGAAATTTGAGCCCTGACTTTTAGGCCCTCACTGCAGAAGCTTACGGTTTATACTTGCATAAAACAAGCCTGGTTTTCAGTTCAAAGCTAGAATCTCAGAGCAGGTGGATTTTGGGGAATTTAAGGATTTATTCTGAACTTTGTCTAACAATCTAAGGTACTCTGAAAAAAGAGAAAAATGTGTGTTTTGACTTATGAAAAGGATTAAAAGCTAGAGATGACATAAATCATGGATAATTGTTTTGAGGAAGAGTTCAATTCTCCAGGTGCACTGCTCTCAATCTGCAGTGGCAGAGAGTTAAAGAATTTCAGTGATCACCTTTGACTCAAAAGGATACAGAAGCCCTTGCCCTTGTTCATTTGTCATACCATGGCACCATGGAGGCACTACAGCATCCCCCATCCCTGGGATGGTGTAGGCCACATTTGTATCTGTCTGGATGTGCCTTTCATGTGTTCAACAGCAATGCCACCAGGAGCTCAGGCAAACAGAGTCCGATGCCAAGATCCTGTCTCGGCTCAATAATCCAAACTGCAATGGTCGTTCTTGCCCCGTGTTATATTTGATAGTATTATGCAACACTTTTCGGCTTTTGATGAGGTCTCAGAAGTCCCTGAATGAAGTCCTGGTGAAGAACCAGTTCCAGCCCATACAATCAAGGCACAAGAGTCCCCAAGAAGAGCCTGTTGGTGGAATCACCGCATTACAATTAGCTCAGCACCATAGCTGCATGAGGAATTACAGGGCCTTATTTGCAGCATTAGTCACAATAGCTGCACCTCTCGGTGATTTTTATCCCTCTATTCCTTGTCTTAAGTATTCATTAATTAAATAGCTCAGCTTATTTCAACATGGCCCTGAACTGAAATGAGCAGTACATCATACTCATTATCCTCTGAGCATATTGCTTTGAACTCGCACAAATTAAAAGGCTTTCTGTCTGCTCATCCTCTTTCTTTGTGCCTTTTCTATTTCTTTGCCTGTTCTTGTTATGGAGACGATACTGTAAGTCGAAAGGCTGATTGTTACCTGTCGCGTTGTAGGTGACAGGACAGCACCGGCACACCAGAGGGCCGGAGTTGCAGGGGTATGGGCACGCAAGGTGTCCAGAGGATTGGGGTTTGGAAATAGCTGCGGTTTTCCTTCTGGAGACAGAGGAATGGTACAGATCAGGGTGAGCTAGGGACTTGGGGAACTGAGATACTAAATGGAGGTGTCAGGCTGGAAGGTAAGAAGGGAAGGAGGGAGCATGAAGTGATAGTCCTTGTTGGAAGGGATGGTATGGGGAGGGCCAGGATGGGAAGGGTGCAGGGCTGTTGGCCCAGGGAGATGTGGGTGTGCATGGCAGGACAGCGGGACCTGCAAACAGCAATTCTCTGGTGTAGAAGTTCATCCTGTGCTGCTCCTCAAGCATCTCTGCTGAAACCACTCAACAGGAAAAGGCAGATGAACAAAATTGAAATCATCTGCAAAGAAGCAGTAATTGAGGGATATTTTAATGCAGTGGTTTTAATGGCTTCCCATTTCCTGCTAGGGAAATGTGTAACTAATTAAGTCTACGACATTCATTTAACTCAAACAATAAAAAGTGCTTCGTGTCATCAGAGTATTTCCTAAATGCACATTTTCCTGATGGGGTTAGGGGAGAATTTGTAAATGAAATGTGAAAATATCTGTTTATCACCTTTCTGAATTCCAGATAAAGCTGCTGCTGACACTGATTAGGACTAGTGGCATTGATTAGTATTAGTGTCTGCAGTAGCAGGACTTTTTTGAGACTAGGAAATATGTATTTTAAGGTAAGGACTCCTGTTTAAAGCTAGTCAGAGAAATAAGTCTTGTACCTCCAATACCAGACGTTGGATAAGCGTGTGCTTACTCGCTCTGTTTTTCACTTGTGCCATGAGAAGGGACCTCAGTGTCCTGCAGGACTGAGTGGGAGGATAGCTGGGATTGCCCAATGCTGTAAGGCAAGTAATCTGTTACTTATTCCTACAAGGACATTTTATGTGAAGGCTGAATGCAAAATTAGAGGAAAAAAAAACCCTGTAGTATGAAGTCCTGGAAGTCTCAGAATAAACAGTCTCAACTGGTAATCTGAAAATTACACCAAAGTCCAGGATTAAGTGGGGATTGTCCCATTAAACACTCAGAACAAAAAGGTCCTGCACAGTTCTGTAAACCAGCCTCAGTTACGGGTACATCATCCCTCCCTGCATACAGTAAGTGCTGCTTTGAAGCCTCTTTGCAGCCAGGATATCAGTTCTGTGCAGAGGGGCTGCTGACTCTCAGATCTGGTTTTGCTCTGAACAAGCAGATGCTTCTGTGCCACTTGTTGCCATCTAGTACCGATAATGCCAGTATCTCACCAATGCAAGGAAGTTGTTGTGACTTTGCCGAAGGAGGCAGCTGTTTCCCCACAGAGCCAGCAGAAAGCTGGGCACTGCTGGTGTTTGCCCTTACAACAGTCCCTGCCTTTGTACAATCTGAGGAATTTGCTTGGTGTCTCCTCGCATTGCAAGGCAAGCGCGCCAAGAATTTGACACCTACACTTCACTGCTGGCCCACATCACATACCTCCTGGCAAATCTCATCATGTCTAGTCATGCAGAGTGGCAGGGGACCCCTGAGCATACGTGTTGCTTAGTCTGCCCATTTAGCTTCAGTGCTCGGCGCTACCTGATTTATATCTGGTTCCCCAGCAGAATCTGTTGTGTCTAATTGGAGATTATTCCAAGTGTCACAACAGCAAGCAAATCTGACAGTTCAGCTGAGCACCGAAGTAATGAGTTAAATAGTGCACCTTGGAAAAGTTAATCCTTAAAAATCCGTTAGGCATATCTTGTTTTCCAGGTCAAAGCAGAACTATGTTTAACATTTTAGAGGAATTCAAGAATTTGGGGATGGGGAACAAACAGGGGACAGAGCAGTTATTCTGTGGAGTGTGCAGTCTCATCTTATGGTGAAAACCAGACTGGTTTCTACTGTGGAAGATGCAACAAAAATTGTGTTTTGTTTCACTGCTGCCAGATCTTGTCCCAGCAGATGACAGCCAGACACAGAAATAAAACAAAATACCCTATTGAAGAGATATTAAATCCTGCTGCCAACAATTGACTTCATTTTTCTAGTTATTGATTGCTGTCAAGATCCTGTCTGGGGAAGGATACAGAGTCCTGGTTTATGACAGCACACAGAAACACCGAATCTTCACATTCTTGCTCTGAGCGTATTTCAACCTTGCTGCTTAAATTCTCCCACAAACACTAGTTACTTTATTCCCTAGATCAAGCGGTCCAGGTAGGCACAAAGTTATACCCTATCTCCACTGGGACAAGAAGGCAGGCTGGTGGAAATGTCCTGCTGGTCAGGCCACGTCAGCTGAAGTGATGCTACTGAGAGCATGTAGCTGTGACTCCTTTATGTGAGGAGCAATGCAGCATGCCATGTGCCTACGAGAGAGACAGTCCAAACAGTTCAGAAGCCTCAAAGCCAGCTTTTTTCTTTACTCTTTGATTTCAGCAGTGACCTCAGAGAGCCACACCACTTGTCAGCTAATTCTTTGAGCCCTTGGGATTGTACTATGCCATATATGCTGTACAGATGTTGGGAATACAAAAGCCATCCCATCCTCTCCCATCTGGAATCACTTCTGCCTAACCACTTCTCCCAGGAGGCTGAAAGAACACATTTTCTTCAAGGAGGTGAAAGAAGTTGGCAGCAAACTACTCAGGTCAGTAGTTGTAGCAGTTTTGGGGGTTTGTCTGAAGCAGTTGCAGGACAGCAACAAAATTCCTGCATTCCCCAGTCTTTGCTACTCGCCAACAGGCAGAGTCTCTTTACCAAGTGCAGGGAATCTTTCATAGACTGAAACCCCACTCATTGTTTTCTTACGTTTGTTGCATTATTCTCCATCTATTTCACACATGGAGACACAAGCTAGCCCAGCATATGCCTGATTGATCTGCACACCAGAAAACCTGTATCGTCAGCTGCCCGTTTCTAAGGAGATTAAATTTGCCCTTGTGGTTCATCTGAAGCCTGGCAGATCTACTTCATGTGCTTTGTGGTCCAAGATCCCAAACCAGCAAAACCCTACAGCCCATCTATAATTTTAAGCATATGAGCCCTCCTTCTATGAGACTTACTTATTTAAGGTTAAGCATATTTATGAAGCCTTGTGCGAATCCCAGAACGGTGGGGGTTGGAAGGGCCGTCCGGAGCTCCCCCCGTCCAGCCCCCTGCGGGAGCAGCACCCCCAGAGCAGGGGGCACAGGCCCGCGTCCAGGCGGGGTGTGAATGGCTCCAGGGAAGGAGACTCCACAGCCTCTCTGGGCCGCCTGGGCCGCTGCTCTGGCACCCGCACAGCAAAGGGGTTTTGCCTCAGGTTTCAGTGGAACTTCCCGTGTTCCAGCTTGTGCCCGTTGCCCCTTGTCCTGTCGTCAGGCACCACTGAAAAGAGTCTGCTTTTATACACTTACGAGTGACCTTCGCCTGAAGATTACTGAAATGTTCTGGGCTTGTAGTTTGATTTTTGTCTTGGGACTGCCTTAGACAAGTGAAAAATGCCTGAAGTCTTCACATGAAGAGGTGGAGGCCCTTTGGCATTTATGTCTGATGGAGATATAAGGACCTAAGGTAGGACATCAGTTCAGAAGGCAAGGCAAGGACATAGATAAGAGTTTTTGAGAAAGTTGTAAGAAATTGTGTGTGGCAGAGTATCTCCCCTTTGGCTCCATGAGGTTACATGTTCATTTTCTCTTTCCGTGGCTCAGCCTAAGTTCAAAGGAAGGTATGTAGCCGAGAGGGACCTGAGGTGCAGGAAAGTGCGAGGACGTAAGGAAGGATGGTACCAAGGGTCACAGTGACGTGGAACTTGTGGTTGCTGGCAAAACAGACTGCTTTCCCCAACAGTAATTGGGGAAGGTCCATTTTGGGGTTCTGACACCTACCCCCAGGTTCCAGGAAACAGCTTTACCACAAAAACGACCTTTGACAGAGGTAAAGGCTCAACCACCTCTAGGTCTATTAGGCTCAGCTCCCTCCCATAATTAACAACAGAAATGCAGTGTTCTCGTCTAGATGAACCCACATGGCAAGGAAAAGAACTAGAGAGACCGTGTAACATTACCAACCCATGGTCAACATCATGAGAATGTGTTTGTCAGCTTATTTGTCCAAACTTTTTCTTGATTGCAAAACAAATCTGAAAGGCTGTCATGCCTGGTGAAATTGATGTCTTGGTACATTTTTATAAAAAAGCTTTTTTTGCTTTAGGTTGCTATATTTAGCCAAGCATATCCTGCAAAGCTATATCTGAGTGTGGTTCACAGTCAAAAATAGTCTTGTGAGGTCAGTAGCCAAACGCAGAAGGGAACCACCCTCAAAAGTATTCTTCTGGACTCTGCACATCCTCTCTCGTCAATGGAAATATTCCCATTTTGGTGCACATCACTTATCTGTGAAATGGCAAATGTCAAGGTAAAATACTATGAAAGGAGTGCGAGCAAGAGGAAACTGTGCCTAGTTTTTCTCTCCTTTTGCACATTTTTGTAGCCTTTTTGAAAGCTGGAAGTTTCTCCAAAATGTGTTTCCTCTGAATAAACTGCATGTTTATTTATGGTTTCTGATGAGAATCTAAGCCACTGATAGCCTTGATTTGCATATTTATTTGTTTTTTTTTCAAGAAAAATAGAGAGCAGTTGCTTGTGTGAATCTGAAATCTATTACAAGCATCCCAATTCTTGACTAGGAGGTGTTCGGTGAAATACTTTATGTGAAAGTGAATTGTTCCTTCTAATCTTTTCAACCCACCAGGGAAAAAAAAAAAAAGAAGGAAAAAAAAAAAGAAACAAAATTAAATTAAAAGCAACAAACCAGTTTCATTGAAATGGGACTGAGGAAAATCTAAACTGATATGGGGAAAAATCCTGGCTGGGGTTATCTGTGGGATCTGCAGCCTAGAAAAGCTGAAGGAGATAATCTCAAGGGGACATCTTTGATTTAGGTCCTAGGACTGAGGGGATAAAAGGATCTCTCTGCTAACATAACGTTAGGAACCAGCAGGGATTTTATATTATTTTGATGATATTGATAAAGCCATTTTGACTTCTTGTGCCAGTGATTTTAATTGCTGGAATAAAACAGCCCAGAGGGCTCTGCTAATGCGGTGCCTTCAACATCGATCCAACCCTGATGCTTCAAAACCCCTGTCTAACCTCACCGTCATCTCCCTTGCCTCCACTTCCATATTTATTCACTGCACAGAAGTAAATGGCACTGTAGCTCTGAGGAATCGGGAGATTTGTATTTCCTGCCATCAAAACTACATTTGGTATTTAATCTTCAGCCCATAAAAGTTGCAACCCATACTTCTAAAATACACTGACAGAAGCTGAACTGATTGAGCCATCGCTGCTGCACATAGCTAGAAAGGAAGAGAGGCAAGTTGCCATGCTTTTTCAACCCTTCCTCATAAATACCCTTTGCTTTGATGTTTCAGATGGCCTTAACATCGATCAACAGTTACAGCCCTCAATAGCTTATTCAGTAAGCTGATGTTTGTAAATAAAGCGGAGGTTTTAATCCACGGTAGCAAAAGGTCAGTTTGAAAAGGAGGAATGACTTAACACATATATTCCATCTCTGCTTTCACAGGAGAACTGGGCAGCCCCTCAGGCTGTAAAAGGCACAAACATTTTTTTGCACAGAATCAGAAAAAATTAAGTAGATTGTGACATATTGCTATGATGTCAAGGAAGCGATGGTGGTGAGGAATTTCTGGCAATCTGGGTTCTCTTTTTAGTAAATCATCTTTTGTAAACCACCCCCATTGTCTTTATCCACAAGTCTTTAAAACTCTGGGAGCCCTCCTCATTCCCAAATGTCTCTGCCATTGCTCTCAGTGACCTCCACGTGGGAGCTAGCTCATGCACCGAAATACCGTTCCTCAATGAATCCTTGCCAGAGGTGGAGGTCATGGCAGGGGCCCCGCAGGGAGAGGTGCTCCCGGCAGCTGCCTTTTCTTTCCACGAGCCACAGGCTCTTTGCTGACAGTTTTCTAGCTTTTGTGATCTCTGGAATTCATCACTTTCAGAAAAAAAAACAGCATCTGTGCAGGAAATATGTCCTTGGTAGCTCAGCATTGAAGGACTGTGTACACATAAACTGTGGATAACTGCAGTAAGCAAGCCAGAGCTTTCCTCCAGGTCTAGCACTGATGACGGGAAAGGGAAATATCCCATAAATTACAGTTGTGCTTTTAAAAGTTTCTAAGCAAACAGCCATGACCCTCCTTTGTTCTTCACAAGGACCCGCTTGTGCAGTGTGCTGGATAGCTGCTGTGTGGGGAGGGCAGCCCTCGTGCGATGGAGGGTGCCCCATTCAAGGTCTTCCATGGGTCCCATGAGCCATGGGGCAAACAGACATCTCCCCAAAACCAAATATTGTTAGGAAAAGGGAAATGGCGAACTTTCTTAAACCAGGCTGTTTAAGAAAGAAGTCTCCAGTTTGCAAGAAGCTGGTTTGTGAGGAGGAGCGGTGAGCCTGGTGTTTTGCTGGCAAATTCAGAAAGGTTTGCATTGGTTTGTAAAGTAGGATGGGCCAGCTGAAGGAGCGCCGGGCTCCCTGCATGCCAGTGGCATTGCTGGTACATCTGGCTTCACTACCAAAGGATTTATGCCTGTTACGTCTTCTCCATCGCTGAATGGCCATAATGTCCTCAAAGCCCACGCGACTGCTGATGCAACGGGTACCCAGCACTGCCCTGTTGTTTCTTTCTTCTTGTACGTCTGTCAGCAACCGTTTCACTGCTGGTTGTGAACAGCGAGGAGCAGCACGGAGCTGTCTTACTCCTACTCACCCCTGCAAACATGATTTAGCCAGCATTGAAGCACTGAACTGAAGGGCCGGATCCACTCCATGCTGCCCGCATGGATGTTACAACACGTCCTTGTAGCAATCTTCACTGTCAAAGAGGAAACTGCTCTAGCACTGGCTGCTAAGCCCATTAAAAAAAAAAAAAATCATTATTTTAAGCAGTGGTTATTTCATTACTGTGGTAAAAGAGATTGTGGCCATTTAAAGGACCATGATAGAGTCTGTAATATAATTAGATGATCCTGAAAAAGCAATACTGGAATTCAATCACTCTGAGCAATCCACACGTGCTTCCTGAAGGTAATCAATCCCTGTGTCAAAGGAAACCTATTGTTCTCCATCCCCCAGGGTCTCCTCCTCCTACAGTGTACCAAGGGCTTTTTTGTCAGGATCAACAAATCTGCTTCCCTGGTTTAGCTAAGGATAAGAAAACAATGCCTGGGCTATCCAAACAATTTGTCTTTCTTTAGGCACTTAGCTTTTCTCTTTCTAGGTTTCACTGTTTCTGTGTTTTGGAGACTGCTGACGTGCAACTGCTAATACTTTCCCTGGGGTAAGGCTCTGCTGATCTTTACACCAGTGTAAAACTGAAAATCAGTGAAAATCATTCTGTGTTCGGAACAGGGCACTGAAAGGCAGCATTCACGTTCCTAACTCCATGGCTTATATAGAATTGATAAAAAGTTATAAAAAATATAAGCCAGCATCCAAGCTCCTCCTTGGGTGGCCCTAATGTAGAATTAGGCTTTTTATTGTCCCTTCCTACCTGTGTACTGTGAGATTTGATTTGTAAACACTGGCCCAGGGTTCGGTATTCATTCATTAATTCTACCAAGAATGTTCTGTTTCGTAACCAGAAAATGGAATTACTTCCTCTGCTTAATTTTAGTACTTTCCATCTTTTGGCTAGGAAATTGAATCATCCAGGTTGGTTTTCTTTTTCTACTGTGTAATAATACATAACTCTTCTGTGTTAAAATATATACAATGTCCTTCTAGCAGGTAAAATTCCACCTGAATCATTCCTGTGCAAGCCTGATGAGGTTAATAGGAGTTACGTTAGTGAAACTGAAGCCAGAATTGAGTCAGTATCTATCTTCTGTGGAAGGCTTCCAGGGCTCAGACAACCTGGGAGAAGTAAAAGGAAGTGTCTGACTCAATGAAGCTACCATTAGCTAATGGTTCTCGATTGCAATTGATGCAGTTTGTCTAAAGGGAAAACTTTTCTTAAGAATCCCATCTCCCCAGCAGCAGTGAGAACCCCAGTAGGCACCCTCCATAAAATGCAGTGCTGCAGCAGTCAGAAGAGATTAACGGCATTTCCCCAAGGCTTCCCAGTGGAATCAGTGCTTGCTAAACTTTAGAAAATTACACTAACAAGCTCCAGGCCTGAACTGCAGGAGTTCAGCACCAGTCTCTGAAATCACGCACAGGCCATTAATGTATCAAGGCTTTAATGAACCAGAAAATCTCTACTAAGCAGAAGCCAGAGGGATGCTTTAAGGTTCCCACCTCTCCTAAGCTGGTCTTATGACAGACAGTCAACTCCGAAAAAGCAAAAATGCTGCTTTTTGGGACTGATCCAATCTGGGGTGCAGCCCCAGGTCCTCACAGGTATTTAGGCTTTGAAGTTCATGTGGGTGGTGACCAGCAGCTCTTGAGAAATCCTGAACTCCAAAATCCTTGAATGACAAGTTCAGGAAAGACTGCTGGTTGTTGTGCTATAGATGCTGCGTGTAGTTTTAGGAAAAAAACCCTTTCTTCTCTTCTTTCAAACCACCAGGCAGAACTAGAAGGTGTAGCTGGCCACAATGCAATTGCTAGAGAGGCTGGAAACTTGACTGAAATCTTGCTATAGCCTGCATGAAAAAAAAAAAAAGCTTTTTTCCTATCAGTCATAAAATCTACTTATTTCCTAAGCAATGTACTAATTTGCTTGATGCTTATGAGATATATTGCCTGTTTTCTACTCTGTTTCCTATTGGGCAGCCTACAAGGTTGTCTAATCTCTAAAAGAAATAACCATCTGTTTCCTTCATGTTCTATGTCTCATTTAAGGTAATTATACTCCTATTATACTCCTACGCAACATATCCTAGAGAAAATAAGAACTGATGGGGTTTTTTTTTCTCGAAAGATATTTTAACTTGCAATCCAAGAGGAATGCTCATTGGATCATTCTTTAAAAGAAACAGCTTGCAAACTTTTGTCCCCAGTCCAGGGAAGAGTTCGGTGAGCCAGCTCCATATCATTGCCATGGAACAGGTGCTGATGTCTTTGCAGATTGGCATCCAAGGGGCTCCTGCCTTTAAAGTTCTCACCACTGGTGCATCCTTGTCCGTCCTGATACACCAGCGATCGAGCAGCCCAGGGCTGTGAAGGTAGAAATAAGAAAGCTCTTTTTTCAAGGGAGGGGAGAAAGTGACAAAAAAGCAGAAGGAAAAAGGAAAATGTTGGGAAAAGTCACAGTGCAGGAGGCAAAGTCTTGGAGCTAATCTCATCACCCTGTGGAGGCAGGCAAGGTATTTTCTCTCACTCCCCCATATTTTGAAACATTTTGAGGGCAGTTCTCTGTGTGTGTTGGCACTGACAATGAATGGCCCATCAGAGGTTTTTGCAGGGCATCAATAGGCAGACTACTGTGTCTCCTCATCAAGAAAGCCACGTGAATCTGCCTCTTTATGTGTGGTCCTTATATTTGCAGTAATTAAAAAAAAATAACATAACATCTTTATGTTTGTTTTTTGGGTCAGGTATTTGACTTTCAAATCCCATGGGGTCAGTTCCTCCAAAACAAAAGGCACTCGGTATCTCCGCTGCCCTGAGGTGGAGTCTCAGTCCCATTTTTGTTCTCAGATTTGGGGCTTTTCTCCATTGCTATCAGCAGCCATTGTTTCCATTCTGCAAACGTTGTCACTTAAAAGGGGCAAACAAAGCAACTTTCCCATTCAGACAAAAACAACCAGACATGCATCTTAAGGATTTCTGTTTTCCACAGCTCCTTAACCTCTGTGACCTCACTTCTCAAATTTTAACAAGAAATCTTTTGTCATCTTCTTTTTCATATTGTTGATTCTGACATGGGGAAAGGATATGTATTAACTTAAATTTGGCTCTGAATTAAAAATGTTGCAGAACCAGCAATTTTTAATGCAGCTTTTGAACAATTGGAATGTTTCCTTGCATAAAATCCTCAATGAAAACTGCATCTGAAGCCAACATTTGCCCCCCTGCAGAGTGTGAAACCCACAGATTTCAGCACAAATGCTGCAATCCCCACGCTATGAGAATCAATAGCAATTTCACTTGCAATGGGAACAGGATTTCATCCTAAAATACAATGGTCCCAGAGCAGTTTATCCCGGCTGAGGATCTGCTACTAAATGGGAAAATTAAAGCAGGAGGGACATAACTTGAAACCTTGTCACTTCAAAAAATGAACTAGAAATAGTTTCAGGTTCTTCTGTCCCTGTTGTCAGTTTTCTGACTCTACACTTCCCACATTCCTACTTTATAGGGTTAGGTTTTTCTTTTCTCTGTTGTTTTCTGCAGCATACACCCAAACAGCAGGGCAGTCGGTCATAAATGAGAATCAATCTCAAAATATTCCCCATGTACGAAGAGGGGGGCCAAGCACAGAGAGTTGAATGTAGAGCCCCCAAATGAAGTTCGGTTTCTGTAAACTAGAATTTCACTCATATCCTGCTGTAAACCCTTACTCCCTCTCCTGGGTGGGATGGGATGGGATTGTGTTACATTTCGGAGTGCCCTGACCCAGAGAAGCCCTCAGAGCCAGTAAACACAACCCCTGCTCATCCCTGCATCTTGGAAACGCTCATCTGCTGTCAACACTGGTCTGCTGTCAACCATCACTGCTCTTCTAGCCTTTCACTGTTCCCTTTCTACCAGTCCATGACCCCAGCAAGGGTCAAAACTCACAGACTGGGGAACACAGGATAATTGCAATTCTAAGTGTTGATTGTGCTCTGGGGTGGCGACCATCATTGTGTTCGTTTTGTCCACTAGCTGGAACAACAAAATCTTGCTCTGCAGTGAGACCTCCCCAGTATTACGCTCGTGCTTGCAATGTCAGCAGATAAAACGTTTTCACAGGGATGCATTTTGGGGTGTACCTTGGCAGTGCCATCCATTAATTCTCAAGGTCTAGGCTGACTGAAACATAAAAGCCATCTACTTTGATTTTAATTTTTCACATTAGTGTTTTTCGTTGCCTCATTCTGGACCTGGTCGTAAAATCCTCTCTTAGTTTTTCTTCTTTCCTTAAATAGGAGTTTCATCCCCTCTGAGGAATAGCTGTGGATTCCAGGATTTGCCCTCGCCTCCCGACCTTGGGTTCCCACTGCCTCCAGCATGGTGGGAGGGAGGCAGCCTGCACCGTACAAGGACAAACAGCAGCAGCAATGGGCTGATCCACCCCCACTTCATTCGATGGAAAGGCTCCAGCTGGCTCCAGTGGGAGCTGGATCAGTCCCATACTGGGAAGGGTAATGATCTAGCCATTTAGCCTGGCATTTGTTAGACCAGAGCAGCAGCAGAAGTGCAGACATTACTCATGTCCCTAGATATGCAGGGCTAGGGCCAAGATTTCTTGTGGATCTGCAGGCTCAGTGGGGTTCCTTGGGGCCCTTTCCACATCTCAGTGGTTTTGCCAGTAACCCCTCGTCTACTGGGCAGCACATCAGGGCACTCGCTAATCTCTGATCAGCAAGCCCCTCTTCTCATGGCGGCTCCAAGCCTCTGATCTGGAAGGAGCTGGTTTACAAAGCCCTCAATCAAAAATATGCTGCTCATGTTTCAGAGAAACCAGAAATTATTCTCTACATCTGTTCTCCACCGAGTGTGGAAATTTAAACCACTTTGAGCTAGTATATAATGAGGAGAAGGTGAAGCCGGCTGAAATGGCTCTTGATGAAACAGGTTGGCACACTCTCAGCCTTTCTATTTGAAATTCCCATTCCAGGCATACACAGTTTAAGTCTTTTCTTAAAAAGTCTTTCCTTAACTTTTCAGTTAAGTTTTTTTTCTGAAAATTTGGAAACCGATGAAATATATTGGCATTTGGGTTTGTGATGTGCCTGGTATTACTACCTAAAGTGTACATATTTAGGTGGTCACTTTGTAAGTAGTGACTACCTACAGTAACAACTCCCCTTTTGGGGGGAAAAGCCATTAGTTATTCCTGTGTTGAACATGTTTTTTCCATGTTTCCAGAAGCTGCTTTGTTTAATGAATCACTGCACCAGTAGATGTAGTGTGTCTAATGCGTTTGCTTATGCATTCCTGAGACTTCGCGTTTGTCCCAGCAGCCACTTGGAAATTGCTGACTGCGACTCTCACCAACGGGCTGATCTTGCAAATATTCACTTGAAGGAAGTTGCTTATATTCTCAGTTATTATCTGTTGTAATCTCTTAACAATTACTTGTGAAGCAGTCAGGATCATCCTGTGTTACATGTAATTATAAATCTAAGTTGGTGTACAGGAGGGAGAGCAGCATGTTTTCTTCCTAAGAGAGAGAGGAAGAGTGTCGGAGCTTGGCTGCTGTGCCAGGTCATGTGTGACCTCTGTATAAGTTATGGAATTTCTGACCTAAATTCCTATGTTTTCTCATGGCGCCTTCCTACAACATAGACTGCAGGAGTGGTTTATTAGTCTTCATTCTCCCTTACTTTGAGTAACTTCCTTCTATTGATTCGAACAATGTTTAAATGTGTTTTCCATGATCGTTCTTTGAGGATGAGTAATTGCTTTGTAATAATTCATAATTACTGTATATAAGCTGATTATTGAGATGTTTAAATATGCCAGTTTAGGCTAATAACAGCAGCGTGAAAAATTGCCTGTGTGGGAACTCAAGACCACAGCTCCAAACAAGACCTCTCCATGAGGCAGCTCAGCAACGAATCCTAAGCTATTACTTTGGAAGATCCTTCTCCAGCCAAGTTTTGCAGCTTTGCCAACATTGACACAGAGATGAATACAGAGAATGAAGGGTTCTCTGCTCAAGCAATTGCTGGGAAAATGTTTGAAGGAGGTAGAGAGCTGCCTTGCAGTTCCTAGAAGCAGTACTATCCAGTCATCTAGCTGGTAATGGTCCAATAAAGAGCTATGCAGAGGATGCTAATTGTTACTCACCCTTTAGAGCCTTATGTTCAGATTAAATAATACTTTGATTTGCAAAGGCTGCCTCAGACTTAGTGCTGGCAGCAAGCTCCCAAAGGAAAGAGCTAGGGGAATGGGAACTTAGATGGAGCTACATAGGTTTTCTGCAAAACTAATTTGTGAGAAGCACGATTTCACCCCTTGACACAAAGGCAGGAGACCTCACATCTGAGGGACACGCATCCAGAGATGAAGAGACACAGCTAACACTTCCACTATTACATTTCAGTTAAAAGTCTGGAAAAGCTCAATTGTAAATGCCATAACTTTTCAGTCACAGTCTGAAACAGCTGTTTAAGTCTGCACAGAAAAGTAAATCTGCCCTGCTGCAAACAGCGTGTCCTGGGTTTCTTTGGCAGAAGTGTTGAGTTAATTGAGACAGAAAGTTTGTAATAACTGCAGGTTCTGCTGCAATGAAGCCCCAGATGAAAGGGCTTGTACAGCATTTGTCTCCATTACCTTGTCATGAGAAGGATTTTCCCTGTATATGTATGCATGCATGCTCAGCAAAATAAGAAAGTGACGGGACTTGCAAACCTCAGTGCCCCCAGAACATCTAGCAGACCCATTGCTCCAGCACTGACTTTTGACATTGCAGTGCATCCTCTTTACAAGGATCCTTCCTGTGCCTACAGCTGCTCCAAGGAGCCATGGGAGGTGTCCTTCAGCTGTCAGCTGAATTAGCCTTGCCGGTTTAGCTCTGAAGGACTTGATGGAATAAGAAATGCTTTGAATCCTCTACACCAGCAACTGAGTCTCCACTTAATCCCAACATATGGACTTTAGTCTGCATCACTCCTTTGACATAAAGTCTGAAGGGAAAAACATAGAAGAGATGACGTTCAGAACACCAAAATGTATGTGGACAATAAAGGAGTTGGTATTTAACCACACAAGAAGCTATGATTAAGTTAATCCACCATTCTCTTTTTTTCAGCTCTTTGGGGGAATTAGATCAAGAAAGTAACAAAGGAATGCCACAGTCTGCCAATAATGTAATTAAGGAGTCAAGCCTCATCTGAGCTTTCTCTTGCCAAAGAGCTTGCTGGATGTAAGTTGGAAAAAAAAATAAAATTCAAGACTTTAAAGAGAAGATGGAGAGATATTGTGAAAAAGTATTTGAATAGTCAGCTATTTACTTCCTCCAGTTCCGTTAATACTCTCAGAACGCAGAAAACATGAAAGATGAAATCATGCAGCTACTTTGGGAAGACTAGGCAGGAAAAAAAAAGTGATTTACTGGGGCTTGTTACACTCGAGAATAAGTTAATGGCTTTGAAAGTCAGGTAGATGTGGAAGTGGGTCTGGAACTCATGCCAAATCAACTGCAAATGTCTGTCCCATACAGTGAAAAGAGTGGTCCAAACAGACCAGATGTCCTAGTTTGGCCTAGACACTTCTGGAGTGTCCTGATAATAATTTGGAGGGTCTTGGGTTTTCCATCTCTTTTGCCTAGGATACAGCATT
The DNA here is from genome assembly GCA_013400875.1 of Anhinga rufa. NCBI lineage: Eukaryota > Metazoa > Chordata > Aves > Suliformes > Anhingidae > Anhinga > Anhinga rufa. The sequence goes on from VZTV01009020.1 coordinate 26,213, forward strand.
TTCCCTTACTCCCCATTTTGAGGCACAACAGTGGGAACTTCAGCAAACGAGGAGGAACCAGAGACCTTGGCCTGTTTCTTGCCTGAACGGACAGTGGGGCTCGAGTGTCACTCATCATATGACTTCATGTGTAGACATAGCCTAATGCAAGGGGCAGGCCCCTCGCCTTGACGCCTGTGTCAGACCATTCAACGTAGACTGACAAAGCATTTATGATTCCACTGGCAAAACCAGCACAAAGTCCACCAAAACCTAATTGGCCCCATGGGACTAGTGTGTTCGGAGGTCTCTGCAATACTTTAAGAATGTTCTCCTACTCCTCATAATTAGACACCAAGTCACAGAGGACTTAGGTTGCCATGTTTCAGGCTGGACAAAATGTACAACCGCTTGCTCTGTAGAAATGATTTGCATTGGAACATGTCCAGAATTGCTGGGCACTGGAAATCTCAGATGAATGAGCCCTGAAGAAGCAAAACAGTTGCCAAGTGGGGCAAAACTTGAGTGTAAAGCTGAACTCAAACTCTGGTAAGCCCTGCACCCAGTCTGCAGGTATGAAGTAGCCTGCATTAGGAAGAGCTATAATGTACCAAGCAGAGAGGTTTGTTGCTCCGCTGATGATGTTGCTCCGTTACTTTTTGAGGGGACAGGCTGGGAGGTTATGAACAAACAAGAAACATGCTGGAATTCAAGTTTTTATATATATGTAAACATATATAATTATATAGAAATATTTTTCTATAATATATAGTTATATGATCTATGATATTTAACTAGAATGTTGAATCAAAACTGAAATAAACACTTTCCAGCATATAAAATTCACATGGTGAACGGCAGAAGCAGCTGTCTCATGCAGAGCTGGGAGCGTACTCTCATAAAGTTAGAGATGTGACCATCTTCTGTAGCCAATCTGGTTTTTAGCACTGCTTTTAATCTCTGCCTGGTGCTAATAGGGTGTTTAGAGAGTTTTTGCTTTGTGCTTAGCTAACAACAGCCAGATTGTTTTGCTGCAGAAGTAAGGACGCCCATCGCTGAAGTCTCCCTCATTTTTTGCATATTGAATATTGCTGAAGTGCAATATTCAAAGCATTGACTTTGTAATGCAGATGTCACCATTTCTCATGCTGTGCTCCCATAATGTAAACATCCTTCTCTGTTCTCCTTTCTCTGCCTCGCCCAAATGGTTTACTACAGCTGCACAAGAGCAGAGCGTGGCAGCGAATGCAAAGCATCGATTGACTGCGGCTGAGGCACAGCGCATCCGAAGTACCTTCGTGCTTCCCCTTTATGTCAGGAATGGGAGATGTTGTAATAAGCAACATCTGTGGCAAAATGCAAGTTACTGTCATCCTAAAAATGAGTGGCTCACTGGAGGACAATAACTTTCCCATTAAAGAGACTCTATTCAGATGAAAAGTTTTGTGCTGAGATAAAAGGTGGAAACTCTCCATGTGTCTCTCCCAGCCTGCTGAACAATTCAGAAGGAATTCAGCTGGAATACTAAACTTTGCTATTCAGGACCTCGCAGAGAGACACAAGGGGAGGAAACCCCTTCTATTATAGCTCTTCCAGCACCTTCAAAAAAATTAAGCCATGTCTGACTGCTAAAAGAAGTCCCTTGCTCAGCTGAGGAATAAAACTGGCCAAGGTATAAGCTATGAGATGCATCCTCTTAATTAGGGGTACATACATCAAAAAAGGAGGCTAGCTGAGGTCTCTTGTGGTTTCCTGCCACGCCAAAGCTTGTAGAAGCTGTCTGTCTGCCCAGAGGGCTTTTTGAGAAGGCTTATCCCCAGGTGTTCAAGGCTATGTGTGGATATAAGCAAGCAGTTTTCAGAACTCTCTTGCAGGAAGTTTTTGCTCTGCAATGCCAGTTTTGCATCTCTCGATTTCTGATTTTGAAATTACATCTTATTATATTTAATGCCCAAGAGAGGATTCAGAACAATGGCTAGGGAGAGTGCAAGGATGGAAGCCAGAGTCTGAGCGCCGTCTGGGCACCAGGAGTCAGTGATGAATGAGATCCAGCCCACTTAGCAGAGCTGTTGGACAGGAGAGAGCCTGCTTGTCCCCTTCAAACCAGGTAGATGATGGGAACACATGTACTGACTTCCAGACACTCTGCTGAAGGACATAAAAGGGAACACTCCCAGATAAGTCCAGTCTGCAACAGCTCAAAATACTGCTGTCTATCTTTAACCAGCTTTAGATAAGACCTTTATCAAGAGGTCAAAGGCAAGTGGGATTTTCTATAGCTTGTTTAACCCTGCCTCTTGGATAAGAGAAGACAAGAAAAACTATCTGCCTTCTCATAGCAAACTCCTTAAGAGCAATGAGATGATATAGCGAGTGTGACTCTCAGGCTCCAAAATCCTTGGATCTCTCCTAAGAAATTCTGAAGCAACATCACCGACTGCAAGTCTTAACATCCCCATATGGCTGATGAGCTGCAGTGATGCTCCCTGCCCTGCCAGGTCCCTGCACGCCTGCTGGTTCCCGCAGAGAGCTGAGGCTGTGCTCAGAAGCACAGCTCAGGGTGCACATCCCCAGCTATTCTGGAGAGCACTGACATCCTCAGAGCTGCTGTAAGCAGCAGTAGATTTTTCAAAGCTTTTGAGACATTTGCCTTGTGGTTGGATCTGGGAAATCACTTAGTGTCCTTGCCAAAGTGCGCATTGCCTCAGAGCAGCCACAGCAAAGAGCGAGGGAGTTCACTTGTAATAGTATGTGGGAAGCAGAGGCTAAAGGTTTCATAAAGGAAATCATATGCAAGCACAATGCTGATATATATCTGGCCTTGTTCGGTGTTTGCAGGTGCTACTGACTGCACTTCATCTATTGAATTGTTATTTCTGGATGTGGGCAGGACACTTTTGTTATGGGAAACCATCTCTCTCTGGGGCTACAGGCAGGCAGATTTCAAACTCAGATTGATGCAGCCCCCAAAACAAACCGCTTGGCCCTGGCCAAGTCTTTGTGGGTCAGTGTGGGGAATCAGCCACCAAATAACCCATGTTTCAGAGTCACGTGTAAAATTGTGAATTTGCTAATGGCACGTGCCTTTTATATGGTTTTATTAGTGTCCATGCTGACATGACTGCGTGGTCCCTGGCTCTGCCTTACCATGGTCCGAGCAAGATACCATGTGCCCCATCCTTCTTTGGAGCCCCCAGAGCACAGCTCTGGTTTTTTAGGGCCAGGGGTCCCTGGGTGCAGTCTTGCTGCCCCCAGGACATTCAATCTGGCTGCTGTGCAGAGCATGGTAAAGGGCATGGGATTTGCTGTAAAATCCATATAAAACTGCAGAGAGACTAACTCCCCATGTCTTTCATTTTAGGGTGAAATCTGTCCTCCAGGGAGATTTTTCAGAGGTTTCCAGTCTGTGACTCGGCTTCTCTCAGTAGTCCAATGTGAGAGCTTCACGGTATGTTCCCCTCCATCCAAAACACGCAGCAATCCCCACTGGCCTGAGAGGGAAAGGGGCCCGCTCCTCCCCAGCCCCTCCAACCTCCTTTCCCGCCTCCCTGCAGGATGCTATCTGCTCACAGAGGCCTCTTTGGAGACAAAAGACTTTGGGACAACAGTGCCCCAGAGGGAAGTGGCACAAGGGAGCCTGTGGGCAAGAACCGCAGCTCTGGCACTCCCACCCAGAGGAACTGCTGGGGATTCGCAGGGGTCTCCCTGGGGCATCACAGCGGAGGCACGCTGCGCCCCAAAGGCGAGCCTCTCCTCCCGACTGAGTACCTTCCCGCCTCATAATTAATACAATGTTTTGATCATATATTTGAAGACTTCCTGCTAATTTTGTTAGTGGAGTGCAGCGCTCATGAGAGTGCTTCTCCAAGAACATTCATCTGATTAATTTATATCTCATACGCAATAAAGCTAGTTAAAAGTAGAGACACTTGATATTCTTCTTTATAGGCCTTTCCAAATGGGTAGGGGCCACTTAACATTGACCTCTGCCAGGCTTTGCGAGGGCTTGAGGCCACATGCTTAAAGAGAATCACCTGTCTGTGTTTTGAATTGCTTTTGATCTTTTATTTCATCCTATAAATTCCCAGTGGAGTTCACTGGTAGCAAACATCTGGCACAGACACAATAGCCAGCTTTTCCTGCTCAGACAGGAATTAATCCATACTGAAAACCCAGATTTGGGGTCTTCCTGTAGAGCTGGCCGTAAAATAACTCCCTCGGTGAGGGGGTGTATCATCTGCATTCAGTGTCCCCCTTCAAGAGATGCTGTAGTTTCTTTTGTTGATTATCACATTCACTCACCTGCGTGGGCACCCATAAGGGATTCCTTTTCCTGCTAGTCCCTGCAGTGAGCAATCCCAGTCACTGGCTGGGCTCTTTGGCAAGGAAAAAAAGTAAGAATTATAATATTGCTGCTTTAGGAAATCTTACACAAAGCACAGGCTGGAAGGGTGACCGTACAGATAAAAGTGATGCCATCTATCACCGCTGGGGAGCCCAGCATATACGTTTCCCCGAATTTCACATGGCAGGTTTAGCTGAGGGAAACTGAATCAGGGCTATGGTTATAGTGTGTTTATATTCACAACAAAACCACTCTGGATTTACTTGTTTTTGATGATTTCCTAAAACTGAGAGGAAGCCTGACTGGTAAGCCCCCAGGGCTGAGCCTTCACTGGTAGCAAAGATCTGGCACAGCTACAGGACAGCTGGGAGTAGCAGGGAGGAGCGTTAGCTTGTATTTTTGTCACTGTGACCAGTGGAGTTGTTCTCCTGATGTATCTGACCCATAAGAAGCCCTGGGAAGGGGTCTGTCACCCTTTGCTGATGCCAGCACACACCTGCAGGTCTCCCCTTCCCAAGCGGTACATCAGGCAGGACCCTCTGGGCTGGCCAGTGGTGTGCAGCAGCTGCAGGGAGGCAGCGCAGCTGTAACCTTGCCTTCCCACTGGATCAGGTAATATCAACAGCCTCTAACCTGCTTAACCCCCAGAAAACCATTGTCCTGGGTTATTGGCAAGAGAACCTCTACGGAGCTGGTGAGGAAACAGCAGGCCTGTAAGCGCCACGGATAAGGAGTTGCAGCAACCCCTGGCATGAAGGTACTGTGATTGTATCAAGCAAAAATGAGTCACCTCATGCTGATGGAGTTGTGCGCTCTGAGAAAACTCTCTCTTTGACATAATCTTTCCTTAAAAGTCAGATCTTTCCTCTGGGAAAGGGGAAGTCTTGGCTTAGGCTGACCTACCTTACTTGGTTTTGGCTGGACAAAGACATTTTTTCTTGGCTGCACAAACACCCCGTGACTTTCACTCAGAACCTCCCTGAGAATATTTGAAAAAAAACATTATTTGATTTATTATAATAAGCCAGCACAAATCCTAGTTCCAAAAGGGATTTTATTCTCCTAGCCTGATAAAATGCCCATCCTTTTATTCATATACATCTTCCTTGCTGTAACAAATTATGCTGAAGGTTTCACAGGTCCTGGGGAGATGTTTGAGTCTTGGCCACGTTCTCCCACTATCATCTGACTGCAATTTATGTTACTGCAGAATTTGCCTTATTGAAACCATTTGTGGAATGGAAATTTGCACAGATTCATGCACAGAAGATGACTCTCTGCTTAGTGATGATGTATGAAGCAATCTCATTCAACATCCTTGAAGGCAGCGGGAATTTTGTGTGAGGAACTGCACCACAAATCTTGAAGCAGAAAAATCTCGACTCAGTGATGTTCTGTGTATTCCCTGGACAAACATATAGAAAAGAATTATTTTATTATAAATTACACAACCAGGCACACCGTAAACTTCTGCTAGTAGATTTGCTTACTGCTTGGTTCACACACGTTTTGCACCTGGCCACACGTGCTGGTTAGGCGTGTGGCTTTTCACTTTAACACTGTCGCTGGGCTACTTGCTCAGCGTGGATACAGCTTTATACGTTACTATACGTGACGCTTTTTTCCAGCTGTCAGTCTAACTGCCTGCCTGCTGAATGCCCGAGATTTCAGACAAGCAGGAGCCAAATCTAGCCAAGATATTATAATAATACAAGGATGTCTTATACCAGCATCACTTATTCCACTTTGCATAGGATAGCCATACAGCAACTTCATATGGACGTAGCCATCACCAGAGAGTTGCTCCACTTAGAGTAGATGACTGTGGCCCAACTGTTGTGTATAGATAAGGTGTAGTTTAAGAGAAAATGGCAGTTTATTTTATCTCTTTCATGTAGTAATAGTTTTAAAAACATCATACATCATCAAATACCTAGCATTTAAAGTAACACAACCCAGAAATCTGCTTAGCAGTAAATTTTAAATTTCTAATTATTGCCAGTGGCTGTGTTTGCTAAGGATTTGTGCCTGATTCCTATAATTACTTCACAAGCTGCTAAGAATGCTTTATACTAATAGTTGGAGCCATAAACCTGCCGAGAACTGCTTTGTTAAACAAGAAATTCTTCAGAAATCAAAGCTGCTTCTCTTTTTTTTTTCTTTTCTTTCCTTTTNTGGGCCATTCAAAAGTGAACTTGATAAGACATGAACAGCTCTGTAGCAGGAGCGAGGAGCCTCTGCAACTGAGTGGACTAAAGTCTCTCTTGGTTTAGGTGTGACCTGGGCTCCAAACGGGAGGGCAATGTGGATATGAAATGGGCTAAAGCTGTCCTGCAGTTGTCCTGTGACGACACAGCCCTGCCAGGGACTACCAAGAAGAATATGCAGAAAAGGTGAGAAATACATTCTTTCCAATGTTGGCACCTAAAGAAGTTTCTCTTAATCCTCTAAAAACATGTAAAATCCCTTGCCTAGTTTCCAAGGCAGACCGGAGGTAGATGCATGTGAGGAATGGTAATGGGTGGCATAAAGAATTCCCTATTGAATGTGAGTATAGAGCATTGAAGCACAGAGCCCTCGCCTAGGCTGAGCAATTTGGTCATGCAGATGGAAGAAGGTCTAATTTCAGCAAATCACCCATCCTGTGCCTCGGTTTCCCCAGCTGATAGTAGGGATAATCCAGTCCAGGCATTGCATGCAGTACTTTGGGAAGTTAAGGTGAAATGGATGGGTGTGGAAGGCCTAAGTGTTGTAACACCAATGTTCATTTTTATGTGAAGATCATGACCAGCTGTTGAAGTTTGGTCCTGCAGGAGAATTCTCACTTCTTTGGTAGACAATCCATGAGCTGTAATGCACAGACCCTAGTTTTTCCCAGGTAAATGTCAAAGCTGTATATCTGCCAAAAGAAAGGCCGGTAACTGGTGTCTGAAGTAACTATTAATCTTCAGAATTAGTTGCTCCAAGTCCAGATTGCAAGTATATGAAACAAACAACAAAAATGAAATTAAATTAGGGAGATTTACCGTGAACAGTTGTTGTTTCATGCTGGTTTGGGTTTCAGTGAGAGCACAGACAAGTGAAATATCAGCAAAAGACATAAATTAAGTAGGAATACTCTATGAAAAAATCTTGTTTATTTGTGCAACCAGCCATGTCATTTGTCATCTTACAACACGGGAGTCAGGACATTGGTGGGAGCTTCTGGTTGTGCCTGAAAGGTGCTTTATCAAGGCATAGGTATTAATATTGCAACAAACAGGGGAGATTTGTTTTTAAAAGGAATTGGAGGCATCCTGTTGTGTCAGACAATGTTCTCTGAGCAATAAAAAATAAAGCCACAAGTTGAAGTCTTATGGTAGTGATATATTCCTCTCTGGATGTACTGAAGGTGTCTGAGTGTGCCTTTAATTAACTCCAGCACAACTGCTGATTTTGGGTGAGATTTGGGCGGAGATGACAGTGACCTGTAGGTGCTGAGCTCTGCCTTCTCTGAAGGTAACACTTCAGTCATTAGGGAGTCACTTTCCATAGCCACAGACTGACCTGTGTGGACATAAGATGTCCACAGTTGTCCTTATCAAATGCAGAAGAGAAGATACCCTGAGGGAAATGGCCTGTTTAAAGGGAAACTAGGATAAACACCATTTTATATGGGTGGTTACAGGTCTGGGAGAGAGAAGAACTGGCAGGATGGTGCAAAGCAGGTGATGGGGACCTGTCCTGGAGGATGAAGGACATCCTGGACCTGTCAGGGGCCATGCTTTCTGCTGAGACGGTCTTTTCAGTAGCCTGGTGGAGGGTGATGAAGCCTCTGTGCCATGGAAGGCTCTCCAGCCCAAATGCACACTCCCTGTTCCTGTCTGTGCCTGAAAAAACTGTGCCATGGGGTCACCCGTGCCTGTCAGCCCCCCAAAACCCCACTCACACCTTAGGGAGTGACTATCATCTTATTGCAGGAGCTACCTATGGATCAGTGATGAAAATTATACGAACACAGAGCAATATACGGTCATTGCATCTCCATATAGATCCCCTCTAAGACACTTGCCATCAGAGCTCCTTTGGGAGTCCACAGACTCCACGCAGAGGCAAGGCAGCTTGCTCTGTCCCAGGAGGACCTCCTTATATTGCTGCAGCTGTGAGGAAGGTGACCCTCCCCAGTTTAACTCTTCATTCTCTTTCCCCACCCTTCTTTCTCTGCTTTCCTCCCATAACAGTAGTCCCTGCTTGGCTTTTCTTACCAACTGAATTCCCTGCCATGGACTGAACAGGCTTTGTTGCTAAGAAGCTTTCTACGGCAGTAGAGATATGGACTGGACTGTCCCAAAGCATGGTTACTGCTAGAAACTCTGTAAACCTCTTATCTCTAAATAAATCAAATATATTCTGTTAAATACAGAGCTTTTAAAACCCACACCTCACTCGTTCTTCAGATTCCCATCACTATATTCTGGCAAGTTTGGAGATTAAATCCTTTAGCTACCACCTACATGCAGTTATTGACACTAAGGCAAGGATCAAAGTGACTTGACACAACTTTCAGGTATAAGGAAGAACTGGAAGATTTTTTTGTGTTTGTCCACAAATCCACTCCTGTGCAGACCCATTTTACAGCACATATAAAATAAATTCAATGCATCCAGCAAGCCTCCACTCTGCTCTGCCTAGGCTACAGAGGAGGGCTGCAGTCAGGGTAAACTGGAGATAAGCAGGGGGCTTAGTGCTTGTATCTCGACTACCTTTGTGGTTCCATTTCTTCCTTCATGGCAGGTGGAGGCTGGAGAAGGTGCTGGAGGAGAAATTCGTGGAGGATTATAAAATAAACCCCCCACATTTGGCTCAGGAAGCCCTAAACATCATTACTGAATGGTGTGGAAGTATATGCATGCATACATATACATACGTATATATGTAGCTATACTCATGTATAGATACCGTTGCCCTGTTCTCATACTTTTTCTTTGGCACCTGCCTCTGTCCCCATCCCAGGCAGGATGCTGGGATGCTTTCAGCCTGATTCCATAAGTCCATGCTTGTCCTTCAGGCACTTGGGTGCCTGGATGTCCATGTAGGTGTCTAATACCCCATGTCCAGTCTCTCTGTCTCTCCCATTGTCAGGCACAGCCTGACTCACGTCCCCTTCCTTGCTTTCCATTTGGTCATGTAATTTCTAAACTACCTTCCTTCCCTATTCCCCACCCATGCACATGGATTTATTTTTCCCCAATGGCCATGTCTTCCCCTTCTTCGAAATCATTCACAGAAAGCTAACGTCAACTTGGTTTAATTAAAGCCCCTGCACATGTTTATCGTATCTTAAAATCATTTCCTTCATATGAAGTTATCACTTTGTCAAAACATGATCCAAAACCACAGCTCGGGGCACAGTGGGAAGCACACAAAGGGAGAGACGATAAGCTTGGAAAGTTTGGGTGAGCTGTTTGCTAGAAGCTGCCGAGCCCACCCCTCCAAGACCTTTATTTCCCCCTGCGGCAGCTGTCATCTGATCCCACGCTTTGGCTTTGAATGGGGCTCTCTGAGGATGCCAGATGTTGGGAACAAAGGTCTAAAAATAATCTTTCCAAATAATCTTCCCATCTATCATTCAAGGAGAGCATGTGCTTTGTGTGAACATGTGAGCCGAGAACCTGATCTAACTTTGAGTAAAGAAGTTCAACAGCAGCTCCTGGCTTCTGCTTGTGGGCTCCTTTGTGTTTTTTTTTCTTCCCCCTTTCCCTTCCCAGAAGCTGCGCAGCGAAAAGCGGCTCTCACCAGCGATCAGCCCTCGCTCTCCCTCCCTCCCATCTCCCTCCCTCCTTGCCAAGGCTCTGAATCGTCTGGATCCCAAAAGCCGTGCTGGGCTCCTTATTTCATCTCTCCTTGGGAAAATGGATTCCAGGCTGCTCTCAGAGACGCACTTCTGTAAAAAGATCTTCGCTGCAGCCTTGTGTGTCTTAGTTTTGCTGCCAGATTTGGGTTGTGCAAGGAATCTCTGGAAGCGTGCTCTACATCTGAAAATGACGGAGAAATATGATGTGAGTAAACTGCGGTGGGGTGATTTTGGGGGAGCTGGGTATGCTCACCGTGAAAGGGGAGTTTTCTTTACATGTGTGTATCATTTTAGAATAAGAAGTATTTGAATCCGCAGGCTGTCTCTTCATAAAAGGGTTGCATTAAGTTTCCCAGGCTGTACTAAACATTTGCCACCTAGCTGCTGCAAAGGGAAACTTGTAAAGCATGGCTGGAACAGTGAGAAGACATTGGTATGGCAGCCGTCGCTGCTTTTCTGAGAACCTTCATAGGGCAGCAAGGGGAGCATGAGTGGGAAGTGGAATGCAAAACCTATGTGTCTGGTGATAAATTTAATGAAAAGCAGATAAAGTTATTCATTGCTTAGAGCAGCAAGGAGGGTTCCCTGCCCAGTTCCGCCGCTGCCTCTTGGGGTGACTTTGGGTAAATGTCTCCAGCTCTAGTGCTAATGTGTACTAGAGGGATGGTGGCATTGCCTAGGGTTTTGTAAATCACTGGAGCACAGAGACCTCCAGATCTGCAGTGTCAGAGTAACATGCCGATTCCATGTCAAGCCACCTTCTTATCCTCAAGCCATCACAAGTAAGAACAAACCAGGGAAGGGCAGAAGACTTGCTGTGCAAGAAAACAGCATGGAGCTGCAGAGGCTCCAGTGTCCCCTGTGTGCCCAGGGAGCGCTTGCGGTGCCTGCCCGCTGTGTTAGAGGGGTACCCCACGTGGTTACTCACCAGTGGGCACGGAGCACAACCACCGTTTCCAAATCTGCGGTGGTACCTGAAGCACTACTGGAACTTACACTGAAGCAGCAACAAGTTACTGTGAGTGGAGAAAAGGATGGTGCTGGGTCTTGTTCTGGTGTGTCTGGGCCAAAAGACTGTTAGAGATAGCCATGGAGGAAATTAAAAAAAAAAAAAAAAAAAAGGAAAATAATTTGATAGCTTGACTTTCAGGACCTGCTGTTCAGAAAGAAAAAATGTTTGAATTTGAAATTTTGACTTACCCCATTAAAGTCCCCTTAGAAGCCAGCACTGACCCGAGGCTTCTGCCCCTTGAATCGCTTAGTTGGAAGCCCCAGCCAGTCTGTTTTCTCATGCTCAAGTTTGATTGCATCTTCCAGCCATTGCATATGCATGAACAGCTCCTTGGTATCACAGAGGGATTCCTCCACCTGTTTTCTGCAACCACATATAAAAGCTTTTAATTTAAAAGGGATGCTTTTTTGCCCATGACATCTTGAGTGATGTCTGGGGACAGCTACGTTTGGTTTGCGCGATTGCTGACTCAGAAGTATGACACACGCCTTTTGCCCGTGCTGAACGAACAGAAATACAGTACTCTTGTCTGCTTGAAATCTTGCAGAAAACATTGTGCTAATATTTGAAAGGTGCCCCAGTACTTTACAATAAGAAATTTTCTTTGTTGTAGCCTCCCTTGGGACAGGGCATCATCTGATTTGCACTATAATTGGAAAATGGTGATGTGAAGAGCTATGTTTCCTGCAAAATCACTCACTGGAAAGTGTATTTATTGGTATGTTCTTCTGCCATATTTCAATGCAAAGCTCAAATTCAATAGGAGCGATGAAGTAAATGACCCAGAGAGATAGGACAGGAGTAGAACAGGAATTTGCATGTTGATCTTCAGATAATGTGCTCTGTAGAAGCACAGTGCCTACTCTCCTGAGGATATAACCTCTTCTTTCAATGTGCAGTTCTTCAAAGGACTGTTTTTTCTGGCAGCCGTGAATCCAGGTGCTACTGATCTGGCAAGCTCAGCTATAACTGCTTATATTGACAGAAACATCTTATCTAGGGAAAACAGAAAATGTTGGGGTTTTTTTTTTAACCTTCTCCTCAAAGCCTTGTAAGGAGGAAGGCATCCACTCTCCATCCTCTTAGCCCCTCTTGTTTCTCAGAGAGATGCTGTCTTTTCTACCAAGTGCTGTATGTTCCCTACAGTTTGGAAATCACAGGCTGTGGGTGGAACAGCTGATTTGTGAGTCACTTGGATAGAGGGGTAACAGATGGAGGTGCTCACAACAACATTCAGCCATACAGGAGATGGGCCATAGACATCCCTGTGGGACCCCCAGAAGGACGCGGGCAAGGTCTGCAGGGGGAAGAGGCAGGGAGGGGTAGGGAGCTGACTGAGAGTGATGTTGTCTGAGTCCAAAAAATCTGGATCCACAGTAGGAGCAATGCATCCACCAAACTGCTGGCTGCAGAATGACGAGCAGGTGTTACGATGAGGAGCTGGCTTGAGGTCTGGAGTTTTTCATTAAGGAGTCTGAGGAAGAGTGTTGGTTGGCAAGGAGGGGTCAAGTGGGAGCAGAGAAGGGAGAAACAGGAGAGGGAATGCAGTGAGAAGAAAAAACTGGCAGTTAAAGCGGGATGGAGGAGCTTGGCTTCCAGCTTTTAGCAAATCTGTGTATTTTACCACCAGAGGGACACTGGTCAAGTTTAGTGATTTGCAGCTGAGGTTCTGCAGCCCCCGCACAGGCTGTGGACTGTTCCCAAAGGGCAGGAGGAGGGAGGCACCTGGGGGTACCTTCAATTCATTATCAAGACACACACATGTCTATTGGAAAAACCTGGGGCAATCTCAATTTTATTTCAGTGTCAACTGCATCAAGCATTTTAGAAAAAAAAAAACAGCCTTCTTTTAAAGATTTCCAGAAATGAAGAATTCCTCGCAGCTGCTGTAATGTTCTTCCAACAATTTATTTACCCTCCAGCTAGCTGTCATGAATCAACAGAGATACCCTCTTCATCTACCAGGTTAGCACACCTCCCCTCAGAGTTCTGTCCTGCACGTGCCTCAGAGTGACGTATGAGCAGAGCAGCCTTCGGCCTCCCCTTTGAGACCTGCATACGCACATATAAGTCTTGCACTGTATTCCCTGCTTTCCAGTCCTCTAATCACTATCGTGCATCTTCTTTGAGCCCACGCAAATTTTGCAACAATCTTCCAGTACTGCAGACACCAGAACCAAAGCTACTAATCCAGAGTCAATAGCAGGAGAATATTATTCCTGTTGTTTTGGTCTTGTCCTGCAGATTCTTTCACCCTCCTTCAGTCTGATATTTGCAACTTTGATCACCGATTATCTGTGTTTTTCCAGGTCTTTGATAGAAATATTGGAGGGCTCTAAATTCCTCCTGACCGTGTCTTGTTTCAGAGAAAAGGTGGTTTATGGCCAGTGTTTGGATATATCTGCCAGCAGAATGTGAATTAGCAGAGAATTGTGTTTTGACACAAGTCCAGGGTCCAGTTTGAGGCACAAATAGAACAGATCTGGGACTTTTTGGAGGCAGACTGCATCCCACAGTTACTATCGAAATAAGGGTTGAGAGTGAGTGATTGCATTCAGGTTTTTCCTAGTCATCCTTACTGAACTCCAGGGTTCCTCGGCTGAACTCTGAACTTTTCCCCTTACTTTGTTTCTGGATATCTCTAAAGCAGATACTGTCATTAAAATGATTTAAGAGGTCTCCATGGGAAACAGCAATTTGCCTCCTGCATTGAAAAATATTCTTCAAGGAAGAAATGTTGACTGTTGTCACAATCTGTAAAAATAATAAATCTGAGCTATTCTCAGAGCCAAACTGTGAATCCTGGGAGAGCCTTTAAAAAGACCTTGCAACCCATACCTGGAGACATCCTTAACCAGGCTATTTTGGGAATAAGGCAATCCTGTTCCCCACTGGGATGGTTTATGCATACATAAACCAGTGGCAATGGTTTTATTAGATCAAATGGTCAAAAAATATTTTTTTTGACCATGAGGTTTTGAAAGAAGGGGGTTCAGAGCAATAGGTGAACAGAGAAAATGGGCAGGGAGGTCATGGCGTACAACGGTATTTGGCTAAAAATGTTACGTTGTTCCCAGGCGGAAATCTCATTCATCGAGCCAACTGTTCATTGCAATGTTGGCTTCTCGGTTTCTGAATCATCTGTGAAGCGACTGCATTAATTGTTTGGGGGTTGGGGTGGTTTTTTTTTTCACGTATCTATTATTTGCAGTATTATTTTGGTCACATTTCAGTCTGCAGCTGACATTTCAAATAATCAAATAGTAAACCGTGATCTTCCAGGATGAATGCTTCCTCCAACAAGGAGACCCGTTAAATGTTTGGAACTGCATAGATTTGCTGTTAAATGCTCTCTTATATCCCAAAAATATACTTGGTTCAAGCATTTCTTCTATTTAATATCCAACTACAGAAAAAAAAGCTGAACTTGTAAAAATTTTCAATTCAAAAGCAGGTTATTTCAAAGCTGCAGTGTTTTCAGCTTTTGAGGAATGGGAAGATTTGATAGCTTACACCTTGTTTTACATTTTAACATTGAAAACATCATTGAAATTAGGAAATACTTTTTTTCAGACCTATTTTGTGGTTCAAAGAGCCTATCAATTCATTGGAAAACAACCTCACAGAAGGGTTTTTGAGCAGTTTCTTGTTCACTGAATGGAAACAACTAAGGAAAAAGCAGAAGAAAAATGTTTATGGATATTGAGAACAGGGCAGGCTGTTACTGGGAACAGGGAAGGAGGCTGTCGTTTGGGGAAATATTAGGACTTCTCTCTCTCTCACATACAGACACACACACACACATTATTTGACCAGTTATAGATATAACCAGGATATGTATTTTCTTTAACATACACCTTGTAACAGAAATTAAAACTTTTAATCATCCTGACTTTTCTCTATACTTCTACAGTGGCTGATGCTCAATCACTGTGCAACTAGGCAGTGGAGAAACTTTGCTGCTCTCCGATTCCCCCTAGCTATGGCTCAAAGAACGGAGGTCAGCTTTGGTGTAAAAACCACCACCTTATCAATGTGATTCTGTACTATTACAATATGGAAGTAAAATTTCTCACATCAGTACCACAAACAGCGTGCATCGTTACTTCTTCTGGTCTCCCTTAGGGTTGCCTTCATTCTCTACATGACAAATTATCCCAAGGGAGTGAAGATGATATTGTTTTTGCCATTACTGATGGTTGATTGCTGCTAAGTCACATGTAGCAGCAAAGGCCGTGCGGGCCAGCGGTCAGTCCCCAGGGCAATGGACCTCCTGGGGCCTCCCCTAGGACATTGTTTTGGACAGTACATGTGGGAACATGCTGTTTCGCAAAGGCACACATGCTCCACAGAAGCCGTTGGGAGGTTTCAACAATGAGGATGTAGCAGCATGTAGATAAAGAGGGATATTAGTCTCACCTCAAATTTCTCCATAGCCTGATGGTGAAATTCCCTAGAGACCCCTCAGGGGCAGTTGCACCATGTTGTTTCTTGGAATAACAGCCCCAGTTGTTCATCACTGGTTTCATAACACAGAGTGATCGTGCCAAGTATATATAGGACTCTTAAACTCAACAGCCTGCTAGCGAGTGCATGGCAGCGCTCACTTCATACCTCTGGCTAGACACTGATCTCTTTTAAAAGTGCAATTCCAGAATCCATCTTTTGATTTGATTAGAGCTTATTAATGTTTGCAAATAAATCTGAGAACTGATTGCCCTTTCTGAGTACTTCATGCTGCTCTGGGGAGCTGAGCTCAAGCCCAGAGATGAGTAGTTTAGCCATAGGTGAGAAAGGAGTGGGCTTGGGTGATTCACCTCTCCTTTTGGAGGGAGTTGGCTTCTTGCTAAAATGCTGCCAGTGTGAATAATATCTGAATGCTGCCTCTTATAAATGTTTCTGGTAAAATCCTGTGCCTGTTAATCCACTTTAAATCTCCCTTGTCCTTTTGGTGTGCAATGATCAGCTGGGCTCCTTTCTCAATAGTCAAGCACAGCCTCATTTCCTTTGGGACTGAACTGACATCACCCACACAAATCTCACCCACATCATCTCATGTTTTAGAAATGGTCTCTAATTTAACAACCCAGGACCCCGCAGTGGGTAAGCTTGAAAGACTCCCCCATAAGTTCTGGTCCAGAAGAAGGTGGTGAAGGTAGAAGGAGCCTATTGAGGAGACAGGTATGAGCTGGGAGATTAGTTCCAGGTCCCATTTGGGGACGTAACCTCAAAACAACACAGTGTCATCATTTCCACTGCTTTACTATCAAAGTGTTTTGGCGTGCTCATCTTGAGGATGTCTGGAGTCTTTCTCTCTGTTTCCCAGACAAGTATAAAAGACTTTAAAGGAATTTGTTTTTTGCCTCCTCATTGTCATTACAATAACCCTAATTATAAAATGGGTTCCACACAATAATTTGGTGGTTTGGTGTTTCCAAAGCAGTGTGCTCAGTTGATCGTATAGCTCTTTCTTCAGTGTGCTGAAGACAGGGCTGGGGGAGCTGAACTGTTAATTCTCCTCTCTAATGAAAACTTGAAAACCACTTTGAAAATCCCTCTTCTGTTTCAACTGATGGGATGTTTGGTATTCACCTTATGCCAAACCTTTGTTTCCTTTTCTTTTCTTTGCAAGGATTATGAGTACCCTCTTCATTCTCACAGTTCCCACTACCAGAAGAACGACCGCTGCCCGCCGCCACCCCAGACTTTGCCTGACCGAGCCTGCGAGGTGCCCAGCTGCCGGTCGGATTCAGAGTGTGAAAGGCACAAGCGCTGCTGCTACAATGGGTGCATCTATGCCTGCCTGGAGTCTGTACAGCCACCACCAGGTAGAATGGACCCAGTGATCAAACTATGGTAGAGAGAAGCAGGCAGAAATTGTGGTAGTCATCCCCATGCACATTGGGTCTCAGGTGGGAGGCACGGTTTG
>VZTV01009038.1:4323-39572 GCA_013400875.1 Anhinga rufa
CACTCTGATTCCTAGGGCAAACGATCTGCCAAAATAGCTGAAGAGAAATCCCCCCGCCCCATGTAACCGTCCTAGGTTAGCACTGACCCAGGGACCAGCTTGTTAGACCTCACTTCTTTGCATTCTTCCCTTGTTGGCTTCTCTGTCAACCACCTTCATGCTATCATTTCCCGTGCTGCAACCAGTCGCAAGCTCCCTGTTAAAGTTTATAAAACTGCTCTCTTACCAATTACTCCGTGCGCTGCCCCCTTTGTTGCTGTTGCCTCAGAAGCAGTCCCACGTACCAGTGCCTGGAAAAGCAGAGAGGCTTATTCTTTTCAGGACATGCCTTGCCAGGCCAGAAAGGAGCAGCACAGTTTGTTTCATGCTTTAAAATTCTTAGTATATCAAAAAGATCTTATACTGATCCTATTTTCTGTTTATTTGTATTTCCGCTCTCCCCATAGTTTTTATCATCTTCCCCCTCCCTATGAGGTCCAGCGACATTATCACTACATCCCATATGGGCCAAATCATGCCAAGAGGTGTGGTGGAATCTAATCTGGGTCACACAACTTTCAATTGTGTATCTAGGCCATCCAGTCCTGAGTTATTTCAGGTAATGAGTTAAAGATAAATCTCCAAGCCATTAAGAAGACAGTATCAGTTGCTGCTGTGCTGTTTTCTCTGTGAACAAAATTCGTAGGAGCATTGATTTCCAAGCTGATACAATTGGGTTTGGTTTTTTTCTTTCATTGTCTCATTGACTAGAGCAGTCACTTTCCATGCCAAACCAGGAACGGTTGCAAGAATTTTCTAAAGAAGGACCATTCACATAAAATAAATGCATCAGGCATCTGTGAGAAACAGAGCAGACCATTCTTGAAAGCAAAACTCTCAGCTGACATCTTGGCTGGAATTAAAAATCCTGTTGTGTGATGCTGAGAAACTTCAACAACCTTCTGCTGAAAGGTTTAGGAGAAAACAAAGTTCTAGTTCTCTTTCTCCCTCTCTCATTTTTAATGTGAATTTAACTGTGTTAGAGGGAGCAAAACTGAGCATGGTAAGAGAATGACCTGGTGCTTCTTCTGAGAGTCCAAAGCCCACCTTGCTGTCTATCATTGGTGGGCACAATCCATCCTCAAACAGCTGGTTTCTACAGGTCACCATCAGAACTGTAAACTAACGATGACTTATCATCACTATCAAACTAAGTGCATTAGGATCACAAAACAGTTGACCACAAAAACATAAATCTTGATTTGCCATCATCAGTCCCCTGAAGTGCCTGGCACTGGCAGAACAGCTCTTTTAGAGCTGTAGACCAGCTGCTCAGCTAGTGTAAATCAGCATAGAATGTTGTGAAGTAGAGAAACATTGGTACTGCTTAAAGGTTGTTTTAAAGAAATCAGTGAGTAACTAAATGTTTAACATGCACACTGGGAAGGGTATAAAACAGGAGTCTAATTTGCATAATTTGCAGAAAATAAGATTATTTAAATTATATATATATAAAATATATATAGATAGATATAAAATAAATCTAGTGGCTAAGCACCAGACAGGCTGTGCTGCAAACCCCCTTCACCGCAGGTTTGTAAGAACTGATTATACCAACATCTGCCACACATGGATGATTCTGCTAAGGTGGAAGGGCTGAACTGGGTGTGCTCTGGAGGTCTCTTCAGTACTTGTATAGCATGGAGGAATGGACCTCAGCGTTGAAACAGTTATGGGATTAGCAAAACACCTTTGGTTCCTTGCTTCCTGCGTGATACAGGCCATAAGATTTGCAGATTGGTTCAGTCCCATGTGTTAACCTCCATGTTATTCAGCCAAAGTTTCTTAGCCTGCACTTGATTTCTGAGCATAGCTAGGAGAGGAGACAGGCAGTGCACTTAAATCATTCCAACAAGTTCACTAGCAAATGTTAAATCATTCCAGTAAAATTTTAATATTCCTTTTCCTGCTAAACTGAGCTATTTAACTGTGTTGTAGTTAACTACACTATATATGTATCTAGTTATTACTGTATAACTATATAAAGTATAGTTATAAAATTATACCTATTAAGTAGCTATAATAGCTATGTGTGGGGTTTTTTCAGGCGGTATTTTATAGAGTGAAAGCACTGGAAAATCTTCCATTGGCTTTCATGGAAAATGCTTCAGGATTAAAGGGAGAATATTAGTGTATTTTGACATAAATTAGTTTCAAAAATAAGTGGTAGGCACAGCAGAGATTAATGGTATCATAGCACTGGAATTCAGGTGTATGCTCTTCCAATGGATTTTGCTAAGCATGTTACAGTAAAAAAGATATTGTCCCATCTTAGTCTGTCCTTTAACATTTGTTTTAAGAAGCTATGAGTATTTTTTTTTTTGTAGTGCATGAGGCAGATTTTAGAGGCTCTTTTATCAGATATCCTCTCTTCTGTGGGGTTCTCAGCACTGGCTTGCCCAGTCTCTTGCTTTGTGTGCAGTTTAAGGACCACAGGATGTATCAGAAGAGGAACAGGACAACTGTTCTTTGAGAAGAGCATTGTAGTTTTTCCAAATCCCTGTGTTGTTCAGGCCACTTGAGCGGAATTGTTTTGAGGCAGGAAGGTGCTTTACCACATAGCACAATTAAGACCGAGACCAAGCTTGTGCAGGGGTGTTTCTTGAATTACGCCTGCGGGACGGGTTGAGTTGCAGGAAGGTTTGTAGGCACCTGCAGGCTCAGGAGCACTTTTCAAGGCTAAGCCTGGTCACCTGCCACTGGAGGGCTGGGGACACCACACTGTTTGTGCCACGGCAAAGAGGAGGTCAGATCCTTTGTGAAGCCTAGAGGGAAGCCCCCTGCTAATCTGCAGTGGTCAAGGCCAGGTACAAGTACCAACACACACACTACACCAATGTGTCTGCATGCTGCATGACAGTCAGAGGAAGTCCAATGAGTGGAGAGTAGTGCCCATCATAAGCACCCAGAAAATGTAAATTCCTGGGTTTATAGGAAGGCCCTTGACCTGTGTTTTTTGAGGTTTTTAAAAGGATCCCATACATAGTTGGCCCTGACATTGCTAGGTGCTTATACCACCAACTGTGCACCATAAATTGCCAGGCCAGCTAACATTCAGTTACCTGCTAGTGTTTTGGGGGACTACTCTACTGGATGGCAGAGCCAGCTGGGGATCAGCTGCACTTACTGGTTTAGGAGGAATGTCACCTAGGCACATCTCTGCTGCTTGCAGAGCCAGCTCCCGTTTGGTAGTGGTTTCACTGCAGTTGTGTTGCGGAGTCTGAGGACAAAAGCAGCACAGCTGAACTGAACTCACCGGCTTTAAATGTGACAGTCCTGCTCCTCTCTCCTTCCTCCCCCTTCACCCTCCCAGTCCCACCTTTCCCCCCCACTCTCCGTTTTCACCCTGGTAATAATAAAGCCTTTACCTTAAGGAGCCGTGCTGGACTCCAGCTGACTACGTGCAGAGCCACCTCAGGTCCCTTCTGTTGCTTTCCCAGTACCAGGACTGCAGAGCACGCACACTCATGTCTGGCATTGCTGGCGTTAAGCCCAAGATGGTAAATTCAGCCAGATCGCTGAGCGCTGGAGAGACGAGTGTACTTCAGAAACTTGGTAGTGGGATAAGTAGACTTGTTATCTCTGGCCACATGCCAGCGCTGTTAGTGCTGTGTTGTCTATGGGTAACACTATCTTGGTATCCCTGTGTCACGCTCTGTGGTGCCTGTATTATATGGTTTCTGCCATTGTCTGCAGTGTTCCAGCCTTTCTGTTTCATCCCATAATTTCTTTGAATTGTGCCACTTCTTAATGTATACTGTGCCATTTCAAAAGAGGAAAAATCAGCGTTTACTCTGTCCTTGTAACTTCTAGTTGGATTCTCGCAGGGTAGAGTACAGTAGATTGTCATCCCTGGCCTTCAGTGGTAAAGAAGAACTATTCATGGTACTTTTTGTACCATGAAGAGTTCATCACTAGGAAAGAACAGGAGAAGCACATGGAGATTCAGGATATTTTTTAAAGTGGGACACTGAAGGAGGAAACTGTGAAGTAGGGGTCTGGGTGTGAGAAAAGACTACAGCTGATTTTCATTTAAATTAATTTTTTCTGGAATTTGATTTTTTTAAAGTCAAAGTATTTCCAAAATCATATCAGTTTTGTCAAGAACAGTGGCAGGCAGAGTAATTGAAGAAGTAGGCACACATCATGCTCTGTGATGAGGTGATTAAGCAATTTCCTAGACTAAGATCTTGACTCATTCCCTACTTTGCTGTAATCCAAGGGTTCAAGGATGGAAGGATCTGTAAGTGAGCAGCACAAAAGAAACTTGTGTGGGAGATATTGGAAGACCAATGCTCTACTCTCAACCCACATGTGCCTTCCAAAATGGAAAAGCAAGAGACTTAGTCTGCAAATAATGTCTTAGTACAGTTTTGACAGAAGAGTTATCTGAAAGGCATTATTTTAATCTCTAAAGAACAAAAGCAAAAATCAAATTTCAATACTTAAACAAGGCCATAAACAACTTAGGTGGCACTTTTGGTCCATGCTAGTCTTGTCATGGGATTGCAGTAATGCTTTATTGGAACGGGTCTGGAGTCAGTAAAAAAGAAGTGATAGCACATGGCATGTATGGCAGAAGGTAAAGACTAAACTGGTAGAGAAAGTCTGGAGTCAGAAGCTGGTGGAGTTAGAGGAGGTTAGGTTTTTGTTCAGCCTAGACCTGGGGCTATTTCTATCTGTTTGAGGGACCTATTCTTGGGGGCACCCTGAAAGAGCCTGTGGATCTCATTGGCTACTTTTAGCAATTGGGGTGCTAGGACTGCCTCTGGTCACGCAACCAGAGTCTGTCTGGGAAGTACCAGTCCTGCCACACACATGCCCATCAGCTCTGCTGGGGGGCATGTATGGAGGGAAAATGCCCACTGAAAAAAGTACATGGACAGCCTGGGCAGAAAGGCACCATGGCAGGATAGAAAGGACAGTAGGAGAGAGGATTTAGCAGGAGAGAGAAGAAATGGGGTATAGAAAGTTTGAGACAGCAGCATGATGCCCAAAACATGTTTCAAGCAGAGCACTGGATGTGAGTATGAAAGCCCAAAGAAGCTGTAGGTGTGTAAACTGGCTATGTCACAGGGCTTGAGGTTCAGAAAGGCATGCTGGGCAGGCACCTGTCTCTGAAGCAGCAATTCAAGAAGACTCTGTACAGCTTCTCCCAAAGCCCAGGACTGCCTGTGCTCACAAGGGAGGTCCTGGCGTGCCCTGGGCACCTCCAGCGCTGCATCACTGCTCGGCCAGAAGCGCTGCAGCCTGCATGGCTCCATGCCAGGAAAGGCGGGATGTGGGAAGCTGGCAGCTCCCGGCCCTGCTCCCACCACCTGTTCCCAGAGCACACCTAACGCCCACAGACGGCATTCAGCTGCCTGCAGAGCTCAGCAGGGGCCAAGCTCTTTTAAAACATGCCTCGGTTATGATGGAGAAGGTAATGGGGATGGCACTACCGTGTGGGTTTTTCTTTTACTTAATTGTGCAGTGGTTAGGGTGCCTGCCCAAGGAAACCTCAATATTAGGTATTCCTCAGCCTGGAGAAGCTCAGGTGTACGCTTCCCAAGAGAGCAGCCTAATAAGCAGGCCAGCTGTGGGAGGGGAAGAAACTTGGAGCTTGTTGTTGAAGCTGGCTCTTGGCCAGCTTGACTCAAAGGGCCAGGAAGGAAGCAACGAGGGGCAGCATGACTGCAGCCTGGTGGCTACAGCAGAGCTGGGAAGGGAATAAAACTTGGCATATCCCCAGCTCCATGGCTGTTTGTCCATCTGAGCCCATGCAAAAGACAGTCCAGCACGGGATGTGAAGGCTGCCTTTCTTAAAAGAAGACATTAACCTTTCACCACAGGGCTGAGCTCGTTCATGTCCCTCAGCCTTTCTTCAGAATCCTTATTTCTTGGTGGCTGCAATATACGTGTTTGAACCCACTAAGGTTAAGGATGGCACTAAGGATAGCTGTTTCTTGGGCACTATTTTCAAGTGCTTTACCCAGCAGGATATCATACAGGACTTGGGTACTGGCATCACCACTGTCCCAAGTTTTCAAAGAAACTGCAATCCTTGCTTTTTCCTTTTTACGAAATGGTTACAGGACTTCTATTTGAGAGAGACTTGTTGGAGATGGGTTCCAAATAAATGAGTATTCATAACTACATTTCTTTGTGAGCATCCCAGACTCTGGAGAGGTGTTCACAGAAACACAGGGTAATATAGGTCAGAAGAGACTTCTGGGTGTCATCCAATCCAACCTCTTGCTCAAAGTATGGTCAAATACAACAGGTTGCTCAGGGCCATGTCAAGCTGAGCAAGAACTGAGACTCCACAACCTTTCTGGGCAACTTCTTCCAGTGTTTGATTAGAATCACTGTGAACATTTTTGTCCTTGTATCTAGTCAGAATTTCCTTTGCTGCAACTTGTGATAACTGCCATTGTCCTTTCACTGTGAAACTCTGAGGAAAGCCTGGCACTGCCCTACCTTAGGTAGCTGATGGCAGGAATTAGGTGCTCCATTGCCAGGGTTTTGCACTGGCACAGCTCCCTGCTCAGCATTGCCATTCAGAGGTGCCTAACCCTCCCCACACACTGCTCTTCAGCAGCTAGCACAGCATCCTGCTCTTGTTTGGGGGGACAACCCTGCACATCTGTGTTGGATTCAGCACTGTGGTGGGCTAATTTATCATATCCCACTGAATTTTCATCTATGGTCTCTGTTCCCTTGCAGTTTCCCCAATTCCTGTTTAAATCTGCAGCATCGACTGAGTAAAGAATCATATGGAGGGTAGCCAACTACTATTTTTTATTGAAAGGAGTAGATGCTTAAAAGCAGGTAGTGTTGAACAATTATAAATCATCCTCAACACTGTAAATGTTTCCAAATATAAGCAGATACTCAGGAACGAATGTACAGGAAAAGAGAATCTGTTTATTATGTTGTCACTTTATACAGCTAAACCATTTGCTGCTTTGTTTGCACTGAGATATGGGTCCTTTGTAGGTAGCAGCTGTACACCAGCTGTGCGTGTAGTTCCCTCTATAAAGATTATAGAGGGAACACACAGGCTGCAATGTGGAAAAGGAGTTTCTCCTACTGAGTAAAGATGCAAAAGATGTGCTAGATGTTGTCCCTCTATGATCCATGCAGAGATTCCTCATCAAATGTCATGTGAACGGGACTGGTCAGCTCCATTGCCTCTGAATGGGTTACCTGTTCATTTGGTAAATGGCCGATGGTTTCAGGTGTGCCTGAGCTGGCTGTGTGTAGGGCTGGAGCAGGTCCAGAAAGGTCTTGACTGAGCCTGAGCTAATGAGCCCCAGTAAACTCATATCTGGTCTTTGTGGACATGAAAGTGGTGCTATACAGGGGCAGCTTAGGTCTGTCGAGGGCTGATGGTACCACCCAGAACCAGCCAGTTAGGGTGCCTCAGCCTTGTGCTCCTGGGCTGGGGAGACCTGCAGCAGTTTGGCTGCTACTGAACCTTTCAGCTCAGGTGTTTAGACACTATGTTTGAGCTAAAAAAATCCCTTTTCATTGAACTAATTTAGTCCTTTTCCATTAAACTCCCCATTTAAAGTAATTCAGGATTATCCATCCCCATGATCAGAATAGTGGAAAGTTGACTGCATGGGCTTTTTCTTCTTGTCTCCTAAGCTTTATCCCTTAAAAGAAGCTGGAAGCCAGAAGAAAATCTCGTGGAATATGCCTCTGTTAAATGAAGAGCTGGGGCTTGGTGAAAGTAGCAGTAAATCTTTCCCTTAAAGATAGTGGAGCTGCTCCTGAGAGGAAGAATTTGAGAGTGGGAGTCTAACAAGATAGGGAACTTTGTCACTCCTACCAAACACACACCGTGGAGCCCCAAACAGAAGCTGGCATATCTCACGTCTCTGCAACTGTGGAGTTTTCCAGATGTCCCACGTCTCAGCAGCGCCTCGCCTGCTGCAGAGTGCTCAACCAGATCCTCTCCTCCCCTTCACTGCAAGGTTAAAAGCCAGTTTCTCTGCCAGGTGAGTCTGCCAATGCTTACTCCCAAGTGATTTTTATCACCAGTTTCTGATACTTTGAAGAATAAGATGTATTTGGTGTGATATCAAAAACAAAGTGAAAATCACAAAGGACCTGAGATTACGAGGAATGTAAAAATGACCGGGCCAAAAAACACTTGTATACGCATGGCTGAGAGTTACAAACTGGTGGTGAAAGCAAGACAATACAGTCTTCATGACAGCAAATCCATCAGTAACATAAAGTGCTTCTGCCTGTTTGTTTCTTCCTCTCTCTTACACGGGTTAACTTGCTCATGTTTGTTTTAATAGTTTTCTGCAGGATTTATCAACAGTGGATTAAAGACAAGATTATAGGGCATGCAGCCTTGGTTTGCTTCTTGTGGTATCCAGTGGCTGCTCTATACTTAAGGCGTTTGCAAGACCAGGTCTAACTAACAATATATACAAGCACTCAACAGCAATCTTTTCTTCAGACTCTCTGTCTGAGATGATTCAGCACTGAAAGATGCAGTCTCTAATACTGCATTTTTCTTCTTGAGCCAGAACTTTTTAACTCCTCAAAGAAACCCAACCCCATATTAATATAAGACACAATTACAAATGCTCTTACCTGACGTACCATGCTGAATGCATTCAGAATGTTAAATTAGCCCTCGTGGTGCTTTGAGCTGTTGCTTGGACCTGTGTGTTTCCCTAGAGACATCAGCCCTGCTGTTAGAGACGGCAAGGCCCCAGTATAAGATCTGACAACAGAACATACTATCCTTTTTTACTCGCATTCCCCCTCCCCAGACGCTTAAACTCATGTTGATGAACCAGAAGCCTGTTGCCAAACTTTCTTAGGAGCCCACAGATTGGCTAAGTACACTTGCTTGCTGACCTGGAGAACCTCCTAGGAAAACTATCTCAGGAAAATGAGAATAAAATATAGGATAGGCAAATACCTTTTTGGCAATAAGAGGAAAGCTATGCCTGCTTTATTTTAGAGAATCAATTTTTAATGTGGTATTTGCACGCGTTCTTCTGCTATTGTTTTCTAAATTAAACTGTCACCTGTGCAGCTTCCTGAACCAATACACGGGTTTTTTCTCAGGAAATATGTCAGGTGCTGAATACAATTCAAATATGAGAAAACAAAGACTCTTAAAAAGGGAACTGGATGTACAAGGATATGTGTTGTAATGCCACATTCTTTCTAAGGGTAGCATCTAGGCTGCTGATGACACATCAGTTAGAAAAATAATCAGCCACATCTCCAAAAAATGTTCCCTTCTTCTGCATTTGTTTAATTATTTTGGGCCTACGTGTAAATACAGGATTTAATTCTTTAAATCTAAAAGCCCAGCTAAACAATCTTATTTCTTGCACTTCATTTTTTAAGTCACAAAGCCAGGGGACCATGGCTTTGTTTTATACTTTGCTACAGTACAAGGAGAACTTTTGTGGACATGATCTTTAAGTTGGAGGATCAATTTCAAGTAATTTGTGTTGAATATTGTGGTGAAACATCCCCAAATACTTCCTCTGTGTACTGACCCCTACTGTTTCAAAAATAGTATACATTGAGCCAAAAGGCTGGGTTACCTGTTAAAGCAGTAATGTGTGCTCTTTTACCTGGGCTTTGTTAAAAACAGTGGCAAATTCTGAATATATTGCCAAGGGTTAGTTTTGTGTCTCCCTGGGGCCTTCTCCTAAGCATTTTTTTTCCCAGATCTGAATGTTGATCTGACTACTCTTAATGGCTCTGTAGCACCTTCTCTTCCCAGCTCCCTCACCCCCCAAATATTTAAATTGCTGCCAAGCTCTATTTTGTTTTCACTGAGTACATTACTCCTCAAATTTCCTTAATGCGACACGTGGCATGTGCTAATGTACCTAGCCTGTGCCCTTGATTTCAGCCAGAAAATCTGCCCTGCTCCTCTCTCAAAGGCTCTTGCCTCTACTGCAGTTGCTGAGCTGCCATAAATTAGAGGCAGGTGATTAAGGGAAGTTGAAATGGATCCTGGTTTCCTCCAAACTTGAGTGGTGAAGGAGCTTTGTGTGCTGCTGAGCTACCCCTGGAGCAAGAGGAAGAACTGCCAAGAGAAAGCCAGGACAGAAAACTAGGAGTAGAAACCACCAACATTGTCCCAAGCTAAGCCATCATCACTAATGAGTCACATGTGTTTAATGATGCTCATTTAAAAAAACAAAACAAACAACAAACTGGATGTTCAGAGGCAATAAGGATGAAAAGTTTTTAAAAATTATGCAGAAGTTGAGGAAAGAGTTACTTAACTGCTCATGTGGAAGCTGGAGCCATACCTCCAGCTAGAAATGGATGAAAAGTGTTTTTTA
The DNA here is from genome assembly GCA_013400875.1 of Anhinga rufa. Lineage (NCBI taxonomy): Eukaryota > Metazoa > Chordata > Aves > Suliformes > Anhingidae > Anhinga > Anhinga rufa. Next base: position 14,685 of record VZTV01009038.1, read on the forward strand.
AATTATTTTGTAAGACTGAAAAAGGAACCATTTGGGGTATCTAATTTCTTTTTCAACTTGTGAAAAATTTTGCAAACTCAAAATACTAGTTCTAAATTTTCTTTTTTCCTCTTTTAATTTCTTATTTTTCCAATAAGTACAAGAAGGTAATAGCAGGCAGGTTAAGCTTTTTCTTCCCCATTGCAACAAGCAAATGCATATTTTTCTTTCATTCTTCTGCAACTTTTCTAGACCTTCTCGGGTTTGTAAAAATCGAAGTGGCAGAAAGAAAAATGAAATTAACAGAAGTTATTCTGTCGTTGCTCAAAACTCCTCCTGTTCCCACAGTAATGCTTCCAAAGATGTGGAAGCTTTGAGAGGGTGCAGAATAACAAAGCAGGGTGAGAAGAGGGAGAAAGAAAAGTGAAAAAGAAATAAAATTAAAAAAAAAAACAACAAACGAAGAAAAAGCTTTTAACACTAGTTTTCCTTCTGTCGTAGTCTGATGGATGTTGAGGAAAGAATGGCTTCATAACATTTGGAAAATCTGAAATAGAAAAATTTCTGTGAACCCAAATAACAATTTATGGTCCTAATAATAACCATGGATTAGAATAATTCTTGTTCTTCTTGTGCCTACCCAAGTTTTTTAAAGTTCTGTTAGAAGCTTATGTAGTTGTGCTGGAAGGCACCGGTGTATATCTAAGATATTTTCCAGATGCCATTGACAATGACGGGCAGCTCTTTGGGCCTGAAAGGTACTGTTTATGTTTTATTTGATTCCAACTCCTATGTACCGATAGATATATACACATACATATACATATAATACACATATTTGTATATTTGTATGGATGCTTGCGCTTGTATGCATTTGTATAAAAGAATTATGAATTCCTCTCTGAATTAGAAATTAATGCCAGAAAGTACTACCTGTTTCAGGCAGGTAAGGGGAAAACAGGCATCAATCTCTTTCTATGTACTTTTCCTGCACATTCAGCTTCTTGCTCTGTGATTCTAGGATGCGAATCTGGGAGAAGTCCAGAACTTCAGAGAACTGATTATGTGAGGAGTCTTTTGGTTTGGTTTTTGCTGTGTTTTGTTTTTTTTTTTTTTTCTCCAGAATTTTGAAACAAAGTTCAGTGTGTACTTACTGAGATTTTTAGGGCGAAACTGTGAACTTTAAACAACATCTCAGATGCCCATATGCTGCAATAACAAGGTACAGCATGAAGTAACTGCAGTATATGAAGTTGTATTTGGAACATCTCATGCACTTGCATTTACAAAAAGGTCAGATTAACCCAGCGCATATTTGCAGGTAGTGTAATTCCTTCCCATTGCCTTCAGAAAGCCTTGGATAGCTTAAAATATTCACTTTACTATGTAACTTGCATACAACTGAAAATAGGGAGGGGAGGGGAGGGGAAAAAAAAAAACCAAAACTTCAATGTGTGGAGAAAAACCAGAAACAAATCCCAGTTGCAATCAAGTGCCTGTTTTCACCCTCACCTTTCTTCTTTGTTCTCAGCTCGGCTGGCATAGAAACAGCCTTGGCAATGATGCAAAGTTAGTCTCTGACTTTTGAAGCGAGTCTAATGTCCTCAGTCTTACAAGATAACATCCTCAGTCTCTTATATATCTGTACTTCCTGAGAAGCTTGTGGATTTGAATGAGGGAGTCCAGAGCCTGAGAGAGCCTGGGATGTTAGTGAGTCAGGAGCCTCTTTCACAATATTTCCAGTCTAACCTGAAATGGATGGTACCAGAAATTGCAGAGAAAAGCCTACTCCTAAGGAATTTCTAGGGATTTTTTTTTGCAAATGGTGGATTTCTATTCATAGAAGACTAGAAAAGGCACCTTTTTTGCATGACCTACACTAGAACCCATCTAGATATGCTTGTTACCATTTCAAGACATGATGCTGCTGTTTCTTTTGACTTCCTTGTACTTCTGCAGTTCAAAACAATCACATACTTCTTGTAGTTGGTATTAGAGATTTTTCCGTCCTATTCTTGTTCTTCTTGTCCCTTCTGGCAGCGAGGAGAGCTTTGCATTGGCCTGAGGAGGAGGTGCAACTGCTCCTTACCAAGCAGCCCTGGCCTCACACGACCTGAAATGCCATGGGTCTTTGGTGGAATTAGTACCAGCACTCCCACAACTGATTTAATATCAGCTGAGCAGCTTTTTCTTAAACAGTCCTGGTATTCTGAAAATCTTCGCACTCGGCCTTTATCTCACCAAAAACTGCCAAACAAAGAGTTGCCTCTGTTCTGCCTAAGTAAAGCCTGGAGTAATTTACTACCTGCACCTGTGTGAGCCACTTCTGACCTTCTTGTGATGGGATAATGTTGATATCTGGTACCATTTATTCACCCCTCTTGTGACGCTGAATTTTATAAATACCTGGGCTAATTCACACTTGTCTATTGGGAACCAAGTGTTGGCTGGGAGGAGTTTCTGTGGGAAGAAAGAAGAGTAGTTATAAAAAATAAGAATTAATTGCTGTTATCTATGGAAAGACAGCTCACATTTAGTCCTGCACACAGGAGGATATATACCTGTTTTTCAAGCAAAGAAGAACAATTGCTCTGGAGATGAACACTGGCCTCAAAAAAAGTCAATTTTCCTTTGTCTTAGAAACACCATTGACTATAGCATTGCATCTGAGGTGAAGCTTCTAAGGAAGGCACCAATGGCAAATTAGTTAAAATAGCCCACTGTAAGCCTGGGGATGATGACTGGACCTAAAATTCAGTGGGGAGTCTGCATGAGAAACAGCACTAACATTCTTGTCAACCCATATTTATCAATGGCTGGGCTGCTATATTGCATCAGCTGGGATTTCTTCATTGTATCAGGCGCAATATACTGGGAATCATGACAGGACTGGATGCTATGGTTAAGTCTGGATGTTATTTTTTTTAACTCACTAATGGAAAAGGCATATTTTCTTGCAGGTGTTCAAACTCCCAGCAGCAAAGGGAAGCTGAGAAGATGCATGCTGTTACGATGCCTCAAAGGCTTCACCACTATGAACAGTTACCTCTTCCTCAAAGACAGGGAGTCACAGTGATTCTGTGATGATTTATCTAACAGTGAAAGGACTGAGAATATGTAAGGAATGGGTCAAGAGAGGAAAAGCAAGATTGCCCCATTGAAATACTGTCCTCAATAAAGACATCCTTATTCCTCTATGTAGGCAGTTTTCTACATGCATTAGGTTTGAATCTTTCTACTGAAATGTGTCAAATGCAAAATTATTTTAATGGGAGAAATATTTATCCTATTCTATGGACGTTTATTAGTCTGCATAAAGAAAAACCTGAGGGCAAAGTTGGTATAAAGTGGTGAAAGTCAGTGATGACAAATCTATTTTCCTGTTCAGTATTTTTAAGAAGTATTTATAAGAACAGATGGTGGGCAGCAGCAGAACATGTTCAGTTTTATCAAGACATTTGGCTAACAAGCACAGACTGAAATGCATTTCTTTGCTTCTCAACTTAATAATTTTAATTAGAGGCAAAAGGTGTGGTAGTCTCATTGTCTGGAGGCGTATGTGCAATATTGTCTTGGTTGGGCAGGACTGGGTGGGAGAGAATATCACTGCCTCTAATGAAGGGCGGTGCATATCTGTGCAATCTCTATTTTTTTTATTGTCTGGTAATCTAAAAAATGCAAATTCCAAATCTGCTGTTGCACAACACACATAGAGATACACTGAGGCTATGCTTTCAGTTAATCAGAGAACAAAAACATGACTACAAAATGCATGCAAGTAATACTGTGCCACTGGAGAAGAAAGGCTTTTTAACAAATAGTGGGACATACATTTATTATCTTGAGGGGGAATTTTCAAAGCTACCTATGTAACTTAGCGGTCTCTGGAACTCCTTCGCTATTTAAATGCTTTTGAAAATCTCACTTGTTAACTAGTCATTTTGAACTTCATATACTCTCTCCCTAAGGACATCAAAGTGTTCTGGAAATAGTAATTAAGGATCATATGCTCTAACCAGGTCTAATGGTGTTCTCTTCATTTATGCTACGTATCTCTGGTCATATCCTAGCTTTTTTGCAGAGCTGCTTGTGCGGGTGATGATGTGGCTTTTGTCCTTTACCACCTCACCAAGCCCCAACCTAGAGCTGCTTCTCCTGCTCTTGCACACTGCAGTGGGAGGTGGGGAGCATACCAGTATTGGGCTGGTCCCAGAAGGAAGCGTTGAAACGACATTTGTACCCTGAGCAGCCCTGACATAACATTCTTACTGTGTGTTCCCTTTCTTGTGTATGGGTTATGAAAATATTCAAAATGCCTTCATCTCACAAACATGCATTTGTTAAGATGTGCGTGCTTCTAAGAAGCACCTCATGAAGGTGGTTGTCTGATATATCCACCACAAAGAAAGGTCATAGTATTTAGGTAGAGTACTTTCTAACTATGGATCTGCCACTGACTACAGTTTTTTGTTTCACATGATTGTAAAACTTTAAACCAATAAAAGAATTGATTTTGTAAGATCTTATTTGAAGGTTTTCCTTTACTGACTGAAGTTCACTTCTTGAGAACTGTTTTAAGGACTGTTATCAGCCTCCTGGTTGTAAAAAGGCAACACAGCTCTATCAGTCATTACTTTACAGCCTTTTAGTCACTACTGTTTCAAAGAAAGTTTGGTTCGCCGTGTAAAGCTACCGGTATTACGACTCTTTATGACTAGTAACTTGCTTTTGCATCCCTTGTGACTATAAATCTCTGAGATTTACAAGAAGTGGCAGGCTGCACTTTACTGCGTTTCACCGCTGCCTGGTGGAGGCAAAGCCTCAGTGGGGAGGTGCAGGCAGGAAGGTCCGTGCTGCCCGGACCCTGCGTCTCAGGGCAGGAGGTTTCCCGTGTGCCGCTCGAGTGGGAGAACTGAGGTTTTATGCCGATGCACAGCCATTAACCTCACACAAGTTGCATCAACCTCTTAGCAGGATTAATGTTCTAGTCCTTATGGTCTGCCAGGTAAATGATATATGGTCTGTGTGGTGTATCACAGTATATATGTACCCAATAAACCATGGTGGTTTGTTACAGAATATATACTTTCAAACTTTAAGTACATATTTAAGTTTTGGCAAGGGGCCTGATAAAAAGCCTGATTACCAGATATGTCAGAGTAGTGGAAACAAAATAATCCAATTTCCATCACTTTCTCCTTCCATCATAGACCTTCCCAAGTATCAGATACATGAGTGAACCTGGAGGAAGAGGCAGCCACGTTTTCTTGTAATGGCAGTGCTTTGGGAAGTGCCAGTTCTTGATGGTCTGCAGTAAACCAGGGGCAGAAAAGAAATCAGGGCCAGCCTCTGAGAAAGATATATGCACAATATTCCTAATATTAATCTGTCTGCATTTACTAAACCATCACAATACTGTATTGCTTATGTGTGCTGGTTACCTGAGTTGTCAAAAGACCAATGATAACCGAAAGCAAGCTAAAGACAGATCAGAAAGTATAATAGCTAAACCCAAGAGTTTCAGCCTTATTTTACTTTGTGTGTTTTGGGGGGATACTATTCAAACAACGTCCGTATATTAAGATGTGTGTAAGCACATATGCTTGTCTCTGTTCAAAGTTTTAAGATGTTAAGTGCTATGCTATCTATATCCTTAATCAATGCATGTTGCTTTGTGATGCTAGATCAGCAAACCCTGGGGGTTTATAGCAGAAAAGCATCTCACCCTCTGAGGAATTGTTATGTGTTGGTGGACGCAACTCCAGCATTGAACTGGGTGCAGAGGTGGGGCTGAACTCCTTCCTAATGTGCTATCCCATGGGCCATGTCCCTTCTGGGAGACACATTACCACTCTCCTCTGAGAAAAGGGGTTTTACTTGTGGAGAAGTAATACCAGGTTTATTTCTCTCTTCCTCCATATCTGTACTCAAGGAGTGCAGAGCTGGGGAGGCTGTGTTAAACTGCCACTGTTCTGGAACCCCCTAATTATTAATAAAATAGGAAAGATATCTCTTTTGAACTATGTGTCTGTTGGTTATATTTGATTGGAAGGGCAGGTCAATCTGCTAAAACAATTTAAATTTCAATAAAATGATATTATTTCATGTTTTTAAAATTCAGAGTGCCTACAAGGCAATTTTTTGGATGGAATGCTGTTTTACAGACAGCATAGTCTATGCTTCATGGTTCTTCTATTTGTACCTGCTTGTAAGACACTGCAATACATAAAACAGTAATTGTAGATATTAGTGTAGATATTTGAAATCTAGATAAGCAAACCCAGGTTCAAGCACAATGCATTGCACTTAATTGAGGAAGTGCTGATGACATTTTCTAGTCTCTGTTAAGCAAGAGGACTGACTAAAAGTTGCTCTTTGTGTAAAGACCCCTGGATCCATGATTGCTGACAAGGGCAAATTTTTTACACAATAAGTTTTTTACACATGTTTTGAAGGCCTACTTCTATAAGCAGATAACTTCAGATTGCTCCTGTAGGCAGACAGACACATGTATGGTGGTTTGTAGATCTGATCTGAAATGGCACAGCTGGCACTACTCCACTGCTTTGAGAAGAGCTACTTTGGTTTACATGTGGTGAGATGCTGGCTCTGAGCATCCACTGTGCTTCACGCTATTGGTCTGAGATGAAAATGTAGATTTTGCTGGCTTACAAGGGTAGGAAGGGTGTATCTCCTATAGGGTGTGTCTGATCAGTTATGTTTCGTAGATGTTGTGTACTGTTTTTGAAAAAAGAGATAAATGGTTTACTAGTAACAAACCTGTCTCACCTCATCTAATCACCTGGAATAAAAGCTGTTGAAAACAAATTTGCTCGTTCCTGTGTGGCAAAGTATCAACATCAAACCTTAACCTTTCCTGAGACTGCACCAGTCTTGTAGACACTTGTTCTTGTTGCCTCTCTTACTGATTGTGGCCAAATATCAGTAAATAAATATCTTCCTGACCATAAGCTGATTTATAGGTAAATGAGTCAGATTTTGCATGGCCGCCCTCCCTGCCCTTCTGCCCTTAAATTGAGTAATATACCACTCTGCAAATAGATCCACTGACTTCATACCACTGTTATGGATGTGTTAGGTCAGCATCAGATGCCTAGCTAATTCACATGCTGCTAGACAAAAGGCAGGGCATTACCTGTAAGTTTATCTTATCTAAGCTGGAATTAATACAAATCAGCTGGCTTTGTCTTAGGTGATAGAAAAATAATGCAAGAATGAGAATAAAATATCAAAGCACCAAGTTTTTCCCTTTTGTTTGCACAGATGTAGGGATGACCTAGGAGGTTTAGTACAATGGATATTCACATTTTAGGGGGATGTAAATTCTGGGCTTTGCCCTTTTTGCTATTGCCCGAGGCTACCTGGTGACACGGGTGATGGACTTGTCACAGTGCTGTCAGAGTACCTACCTAAAATGGGCTGTGGAGCATGCACTGCAAGCTGCTAGTTGTACCCTGGCTACCGCTTGGTGGGTTTCAGTGGGGACTTTACTCTAAGGAAAGAGAAAGGCTCTCGAGTACCTTTTCTGCGGCCACATGCCTTCCTCAGTGCTGGGATCTCAGAGTTGCCCTGAGGGAGTCCAGAGCTCCAGCTGTACAAGATATCCTTCCAGAGAGCTTCCCAGCTCAGCCCTGAGAGCAACGGCTTGAAACCAAGCTTGTTGACTCCTTTCCACCCTATTTATTCCTTCCAGTCAGGCTGAAAGGAGGGCAAAGTCAGGAGAGGATGGTGCCGAGTAGGCAGTTTTGGAGGTAAAGAATTCCTGTCTGACTGCATGTTGACAAGTATCAGATAAAGTAATTGTCTGTGACTTGACAGTGAACCCTACATAATGTGGGGAAGGAGGACTTCTGGCATGAGGAACGTTGTGCACTCACCTGACATCATCTTGGAAAGTATTCAGGAGCAGGATAACAATAGGGCATTATTCCTTTAGGGAAACAAAAAGGAAAATGGTGAACCCTGCAGGAAGCCATCAGGGTAGAAACCTAATAAGCTATTTGAACACAGTGGCTGGGGATAGCAAAATGTTTCATTTCTCCTTTTATTACAGCTGACAGAATTACAGGGAAGAGTAGGGTTGATGCATGGGTGCAGCCAATGAGCTATGCCTCTGAAAAACTGGGCTAGCACATTCGGACTTCAAGAGGATCTGTCTTGCTCACGCTCTCTTTCCCTCTCACACACCCAGTACTGTCAGAAATTCCTATTCACCCTTCAGCCTCTCTGGCTTCTTTTTTTTTTTTCTCGTACAATTACTGGTTTTACTTCTAGTGAGCTGGAACTATTGGGTCAGAGCACAAGCTCTTGGTTGTCTATGTGGTAGAGATGCTGGACAGGGGTAAACCCCGAGAACATTTCAGTTCCAGTAAGTTCCACATACCTAATCCGCATATGTCCATGCAACACATACTGCATGTGTGACTGCTACAACACTGCAGAAATATTTTGCTCTCCTCATACTATGTTTGACATGCAGCTTTGCTTCTGCTATCATCTCATGATATTGTGACTTGGAAAAGGGCAGCAGCTTACTGGGAGCTCAGAGAGAACACTACAAAACTGCATTAAACTGGCTCTGAAGGATGAACAATGGAAAGTTGGCAGTTAATTTTTGGTGACTGGCATAGCACGCCCCTCCACAGAACCTACGCATACATGTTACCAAAGTGATTCAACAGGCAAAAGCTGAGGTCATATACAAAGCACAGAGCAGACCTTTCACATACAATTGAATTCCATTAACTGATTTCATGGTTGATTTGTCTATTTAGTAAGAAAACCTAGGTAAATGTGATGGATTACCCTCATCGGCTTCTGCAATTTCATTTTTTAATGTTGTCATTTCAGGTGTGGATTTCAGATATCAGAAGGGACAGAAGGAATATAGAAAGGAATTGACTGTTTGACTAAGATTTACATCAGATGTACAGCAAGTAGAAAATTTAAGAACCACATTTGGGACTTAAGAGACTAAGGAAACACTTGTTATATAAAGGAATACTTTGTGTTGTAAATTCCTATATGCCAACTGTTATTTAGCATCCTTATTATTATGTGATGCATGAATGACAATGTGAAGGCATATACGGAGTGTTTCCTGGTTTTTTACACTCAACTAATGTATGTATGCATTCTGCATGTCCAAAACATTAATTATATTAATAAACTCTATATTTTGGGAGGGAGAATTTAACTTGAGTAAAGCATAATAACCATTAAGTTAATTTGCTATAATTTAGAAAATGCTCCTATCATAAAACTCTGCTGCTAGTACTCAAAAAAGAAGTGTAAATTACATTATGGCAAGCTGGTTGCAAAGGCACTAAACAATCTGTATTCCTCTCCAAAAGAAGAAAAAGTGCAGGGTTCCTATAGTAAAATAACAGGAACAAATAGCCAAGTTTTGAAACGTGTTCTAAAGGCTGAAATTTTAAAGTTTTATTCAGTAAAAAGATAGCTTATCATCAGCCTATGTTAATTTTCTGTCTGCATAACTATCCCCTCTGTCAATGGCTCTCTACTCATGTTCCAACCAGGCAGCCATGTCTAAATGAAAGAAATAAAGGACATGGATGATATGCTCTACAAGGGAAAAACGGTATCTTGAATAGCATCAGGAATGATTTTGAAGTGATGGGAGTCTGTAGAGTGTGTATAAAACATGGTCCATGTTTAGGAAAGTTACTAAACAACTGCTGAGCTGAAAACCACGGTGAAACTGGGGGATTGGGATCTCTGATTCTTACTAGAAAAAGGCTAACGTTACATCCATCTTTAAGCAAGGCAAGAAGGAGGACCTGGGAGGAGGAACTGTAGACAAGTGAGGCTCACCTCAATCCCTGGAAAGATCATGGAGCATGCTCTCTTGGAAATAATTTCCAGTTATGTAGGGACAGAAAGGTAAACCAAGGGTAAATCCTCCTTGACAAACGTGACTGCAGTCTGTGATGAAAGGACTGCCTATACTGATGGGAGAAGGGTGCTGGACGGAGTATATATTGACTTTAGTGATGATTTTGACATATCAGAAGCAGGTGAGAAAACCAGACTCCTCTCAGAGGTGGCAGATGACATAACACGCGGCTATAGCCGCAAACTGGAGGTTCAGGTTGGACATGACAAAAAATGTTTTCACTAGGAGGACAGTGCAACATTGGAAGAGGTTTCCTGTGGAGGTTGTGGAGTCTCAGCCCTTGGATGTTTCCAGGACTCGACCAAAGTCACAGGTGACCTGATAAACCAGCGCTGGCAGCAGTCCCGCTTCCAGGGAGAGGTTGGAGTCGATGACCTTCACAAGCCTCTTTTGACCAATGTTTCTATGACTATGTATTTGCCACTGACCTTCAAGCAGCACTTCAGCAAAGCGAGCAGCGAGCTACTCTGAGAGCGATACCTTTCCTTCATGTGACATAGTGCAGCCACACATATCATGACTCTTGTTCAGACCTAGGCCCTGCTAATGCAATTGTGTCATTCCTGGCTTGACTTCAGCAGCACTTTGTGTGGGTGTAAGAACTGCCGAAGATCCCTGCAATGGCAATCCACATGCCAGGTAAGCCAGGAAAGGAGCTTAACGCTCCATCTTCCCCCTAACAATTTATTATCTGCAGCATCGAAGAGAGATTGGGCTTCATCATGCCATCTGCATCATCGAGTCAGTGCCATCTCCCATTGTGCTGGTTTGCAGGAAAGGGCAAGGCTGGGTGGAGTGTCAATCCCTGCCTGGCTCCTTCCACTCCTCTCCCTGGCCACTGTGCCTGCACCAGCATGCAGCACGCCGCACACACCACTGTGTACAGCCCTCCATGGCCAAGAGGGATCTGGGAGATCAAATGAAACTTGGTGCCCAGATGTGCTTTGTGGGTTGTTTTGGGCAACATCATTCCTCTTGCTGGGGAAAAGCTGTGAAGCGACAATGCAGCAAACAGGAAATGATTCACCAGTTTTCTGCACACATCTCAGGCAATATTTGTGCTACAACAAATACACCACTTAATTTTGCCCTAGAAAGTGCTTATAAAATTAACAACAAAGAAACAACATTTTATGTTCTTACCTTTTAAGAGATACAAATGTCTATTTTAGATTGCCCAGATACTGCCTGCATTGATTTGTTTACTGCAGCACAGTGTCTTATTCTTCACTGACTAACTTTCCTTACAGAGTCTGCCAAGCACAAATTAGGTCAACCTAAGCGGCAGTATGAAATGTAATTAGCCAAAAACTTTCTTAATTAGTGCTGTTATTCAGGGTGGGGAGAGCTTAGCTCACAGTGAATTGGGGTAGGGCAAGTTGGTAAAGAGACTCTTCCTAAAGAAAGGTGGATCTAACGCTGGATACCTGCCCAATATCTTTTGAAATTTTGATTGCAATGTTTCATGACCACAGCGAGGACTGTAATTTGTGCCTGTAGGGTGCTCCATGTTGCACTAATAGATTGCAATAAAACAACAAACAACAAACTAATCATTCCTATGGACAACACCTTTTTGCAACTAGAATCGCTGATTCTAGGTCTTGAGGCACTCTGTATCAGAGTCACAAAAATGTTGGTAAGAAACTGTTTCTCTCCTGACAGAGGCACTAATGGTGCCTTGCCGCCTCTGCAGCTCCCATTGGACTGGCTGACCAGGAACTGGCATCTTCCCCACTCTGACTGTGTCTCTGGGGTCCAGTTCAGGAACCCACTTTGCAGGGGATACAAAAGATTGATCAGTATGACTTCCAGTGAGCAACTGCCCACAATACCATGTTTGATATTATTGGCATCTTAACTGCCGGACGAGCCTGGGACTAAAAGAGTGAGATTGTTAGTTTGATAACTCTGAAGATGGTCAGTTCATGAGAAATTTGTGCTAGCCCTTACCCAAGCAGTATTTGGATGGAGAGAGATTTCCACTTTTTGTCATCAAACAGTTTTCACAATTTCAGTCAGTATAAAACACTGACCAATTTTGCTTAAATAAAAGAAGAAACACTAGCCCAGCTTTTCACTTCTGCTACTCCGCTCAGTTTCTCTTACCCTTATAATCCATTTTGCATATCTTTTGCATTTTTACATTTACAAATGCTGGTGTGTACTGATGCAGGACAAGTTACTGATTAATAATTCTGATTAATATATAATACATTGATGAGAATCTCCTGGAGTGAAGGGCTAAATATAGTATTAGTGGGCATAGACCATAATAAAAACATACAAGGGCCAATATGGAAAAATGCACATGGAAACAACGTACAAAGCACTGGCTGTACACAAACCAGTTCATGTCTGAAGGCAGTCTAGCTATGTTCATGCAGTATTGCACTCAAGCTAATAAAGCCTGGAGAGAGGTATGATTACATGTGTGCAAATTAACATTCCCACTGGGTGAAATCATTATAGTGCAAAGCAGAACCCCAGATCCACACATGAGTCCTTCACCAAGTTTTAAAATATGGTCTAAGTGTGGTATAAAGTATGTGCTGATCAACCACACAGAGGTTTTTGCATACTGTTATCATCATGAGAATTGCTTTTTAACAGGAAAATTCACATCGCTTTCAGGACTCAGAACACCCATTTAAGTGCCCTGTATTGAAATCTCATCATCTGGACAGTACAGCAAGTTTCAGGGTTTGCCTTAGTTCTTATCTAGGTCTCATTTACTGAGAAAAAGTATTATAATATTCTAGGAATTGGACTGCATTCATGATCACATTCATTCAAAAGCTGAAGAGCTGAACTATTTTAATATATGGTGAGCAAGAGCAAAGGAAATCTGATTATAAAATACTTGCATCAATGAAGCAGTAAAAATGTTATTCAAGCTCATTAACTAGGTAATAACTTATTTAGACTTATTTTAGTTTTGCATAAGGCCTGCAGCCATGGCCACTAGAAACTTGTCACAAAATGTAAAGATGTGTGCACATTTTTAAACCTGCATCACTTGAATTTATCAGTGATTTCTGTGCATCCAGTTAGCAAGAATGAATGCGTGCACCTTAGAATTAAATATCTAAGTGCGTATTTAAATAGACAGATTAAAAAAGTCTGATCTTCAGGTGCTGTAGAAACATCTGAAACAACTGATGTGGAATGGGCCCCTCAAAATCTCTCCCAGACCCCTGTTCAGATGGGAAACAGTTACCTCCTGGACTTTCAGCATTCATTCATAGCTGAAAAAGGAACATTGGAAAAGGAATGGGATACTACCATGTGGTCTGGGCTAAAGCATCATTGTGCCCTGGTAATGAGTTCAGTTCTGTTAATGGAAATTGAAAGTCTTTCAGTGACTTTGAACAGTGATTAAAACACAGACATTAGAAAGAAATAGTGAAACTGCTTTCTGAGAACTTAAAAAGAAAAATATACTTAAAGACCTAGTTAAAAGATGCTCACCAAAAAGTCAATGTTAATAACTAATTTTCAGTGACCTCATTATAACCTACTTTTCTGGAAACCTCTAAAAAATGTTGATTACTTCTGCAAGATCTAGTGGGCTTTGTTTTTTCAAGTTAGTGAAAAATATTTTAAGGAAAATACCACATAGTTGGTCAAAAGTAGGCTGTTCTGTGAATACTTCCATTAAAAATTCACCCTTACTTCTGATTTCAACATTTTTCTATTTTAATGTTTAGGCATAAATGCATCAAAACAGACCTAAATTAATATTTCTTCTGTAGTTTTATTCCTGACTTTATTAACTTATGTAGATGTGGTGCTTAGGGACGTGGTTTAGTGGTGAGCTTGGCAGTGTTAAGTTAACGGTTGGACTTTATGATCTTAAGGGTCTTTTCCAATCTAAATGATTCTATGAGTCTATGATTCTATGTTTGCCTTTACAGAAATGCTTAAGTACCTACTAGAACAGACCTGTCATCTAACTCCAAACACACAAGTGAATGTTTCAGCGACAACCAAACCCATTTCTACTTCAATCGTAGGCTGTGATGCCGTTCTGTGCTCACAGTACATACATTTTCCCCTCTATACAAATCTACCTATCATTTATATCAAGTCTCTGATAATGCTGTTAAAACAAAGTATATCGTACACTTAGAAACAAAGAACTTCAGTGTTTATGTTGACAGCCTTTCTATATGAGTGTAAAAATCAACCCTTCCTCAAACTGAGGATTAGCCAGCTACACAATGATCAGTTTTGTAATACGTGAAATATGTGTCAAATCTAATAACCAAAGTCTGCCTAAATAAAAGAATGTGTTCAAAAAGATTAGTGGATTATTGCAGGCTCACACAGTCTGATGCTACTTTTCATGCTTCTTGGATGGCTTTTAGCACGTCTCAGCTGCTGCCAGTCAACACATGTGCTCTTTAAGCATGGAAAATAATGCAGGAATTTAGGAGAGCAGTGCTGGTGGTTTGAATGAGATGGCTATTTGGTAAGCTGGTGACATAAAAGGCTTTTCTTTTTCATCAGAAGGATTTTCTACAAAGGCTGGAAGAGATCCTGTGCTTCAGTTAATACATACCCAGTTAATACATGTCGTCCTCATATAGCTCTTGACTGTAGGGGGCTTAACCAGCAGATGATGATTTACTCTCATGGTTTCTTGCCAGTCGCTGTACACGCTGCTCTTCAGACCTGCATTAACAGCCACTGCCAGAGGGATACAGCTGCTTACCATGGCCAGCAGCTCACACCAGCACAGATAGTACTGGTCCCTCTTACTCTAGAATTGCAAGTCAAACACCCTAAAATGCTAATGCTTTCAAAGCTTCTTGGGCTGTTTCAAGAAAAAATCAGGGATGTTTATCATAAACTACAACACTCAATAGTTCTGTTAATGCTGCAAGCCAGTTTCGCAGTTCAAGGGGCACCTCTGTCACACCACATCTGGTATCACATACTAACGTTATATTGGTCACTATTGTTTAAGTGCTAAGGCAATTGTTCCTTAGCAGAAGTGACTGCACAGCTATTGCCAAGAAGGTTCAAACTTGTCCATAACACTGCAGTAAATTCCCACTATTCATAGTGTTTCTGTGAAACTGCACAGGGCAGATATATAACTTGTAAAATTGTCTGTGCATGAGACAAACCCCTGTCATCTCATCTGTGGTATCACTCATGGACAAAATGTGCCTGAGACAGGTGCAATCCTACAGAGTCAAATTCAGGTATGTTTTCCTAGACACCTTTTGCACTCTTTCCATATTACTGTATTGTAGGTAGCTGACATGCAGGTATGTTGTTATTAATTTCTAGTAAAACTTCAGGGTCTCAATGTGTTGCAGAGAACCTCCAGAATGCCTGCAGAAGGCCTTTGCAGTTAATCTAAAAAAACTACTGTTGCAACTTCAGTATCAGCTACTGTCTTCCAAACCACTATTGCATCAGGTGATGGTGGGACTATTTTGCTTTCTTTCTGCTCATGAGCAATTTGTCAGTGATTAAATGTATTTAAATATTGCTTTCCACATTATAATTTATTAAGATCAGAAGAGAAATATGGCCACTTCTGCCAGTGCAATGTACAGATTGTAAGATTGGTCTACTCTGATACTATTAAGTTCCTGCAAATTACTGAGTGATTGTCAGCTTTCATGCTTTCTATAAACTACTGTGAAAAATTAACTTCTGGAAACATGTTTTTCTTAGGTTGCCACAATATTTTGGAATCTTGACTTTGATGTCAAGTTTTTAAATTTTTCCATCTGTCTCTCATACATGATTCAGCAAATTTATTTCCTTGTGACTACTGTTGTGGGACGCTTGAGCCTCCAACAGGTACTGTTGCAAGGTCTTTCTGTTGTGTGGTGAATGTAGAGAATACATTTCTGATAGACCCATGCAGCAAAACCTCCACAAACACGCAGCCAAGTTTACACAATTTAACACAATGAAGTGTTCACAGTCATTCTGTTTTTCATCTCCCTGCTCCAAAATCCAGTAAGAGGAACAAGTAACATTTGTTTCTAACGCCACACACCCTAATCACATTGGCCAGCTAATTACTGATTAGGTATGAAACAGGACCCTGTTAGACCCATCAAAGTGATCACCTGTTGTCACATCCCAGGCAAATGCTGCTCAGTGTTAGTGCTCTGTTATCACTGTCTTTAGTTCTCAGCTTCTTTGTAAACCAGTTAATTTGACTGAGCACTGAGCAGGACAAGACATCATTAACTATGATGAAACGGTGGCCTTTCCAGTTTTGAAATGGCTGAGGCAAATGGATGAGGATAGGCAGTACCTTGCTTCTGGGGATGGGGAGACTCCTCTCTTCCAGTGAGCATCTTCAGGCACTGTTGGAGGGGCCACCACTTCCCCCAGACTGCAAGTGTAGTCTGAAGGTCCCTGGCAAGGGAGCAGCCCCGGGTTTCGGTGAGCCGTGTGTGCACCAGGCAGCATAAGCTTTTCCTACGGTCACAGGTGAAGCTTCACCTCAGCTTGAAGGACAAATAGGACAAAAGACAGTTGGTCACCTATTCCTGGCATAGCATCCCATGCACTCAGCGCTCAGTTCCTGCTGCATTTCCGCGGGTAACAGGAAGCAGTCTCCTCGCCCCAGCAAGCAACGGCCAAACTGGCTGCTCAGTGAGGTGGCAGCTTCAGTGTAATCCCTGCAGGTGCAATGAGGTGTGTTTACGCTGAGGAAGTCAGGATCACAGGTGGGGACCAGAGGGAAACACATTATCATTCCCAGATGCAAGTCAGCCTGTAATTCCAAATGGAAAACATTCACTCCCCACCTGAAAGCTATGAACTTTGCACCTTTTTTTACACCTTTTTTTTTTTTTGTGAAATACCTACCATTTTCTGTAGACATTTTTCTATTAAATTTTGATTTATTGAAACAATTTTCCATCACAAGTAATAAATGATGGATACTTTCTTACCAGACTTTGTTAAAACTGCATAAACCCAAATAAAACATTCCTTGTGGCATTAGAAGGCTAATGCAATATATTATAAAGGTCATATTTATAAAAGGATGTTTTATACTGCATAGTTTTAGTGTTGGAAAATAGCCCAAGCCAACTCCTACTACAATAATCTTTCCTTACCCTTCGTGCTCCCTCACTTCTGCAGTATACCGAGTGTCAATAAACAGTCATGTTCCCTCAAGTACTGTGCCCAGTGGCACTGTACATATTGGAAAAGTGTCTGCTGTACAAGTCATGCTCTTTTAATTCTGTTGATACCGTAGGAAAAACACTATTTAAGTCCTTTAGCAGGCAAAACTCTAGCTGAAGCCATTAATCAGTAGACTCCCAGTGAAGGGAGAGTCAGAACCTAGTTTGCTCAGCATAAGGTGAGATTAAAGCAATATCTTGTGAAAAGTCTTTGACTCTTTCCCTCTTGAACTACGAATCATATTAATTGCAGGAGGGGCAGAGCAAAGAAGTAAAATAATAGCTGTTATCCTAATTACGTGGAGTCTCTATTTTGTGTTAGGATGAAGCTTTAGGTGTGGTTACTATCTGTTTGATTTCATTAATGAGACTTCATAAATTATAAGCCAATAAAGAATGCAAATGGGAATGATTTCAGGCTAAGTGTGAGAATTTTATTGCTGGCTATCAAAGACCTTCTCCTAAAATGCTAATTTTTTAGACGTAGTCCTTTGATCACTACAGATAATGAAATGGTAATCAAATAAAACTCTGACACAGTTCTTGTTATTCTAAATGGGAAGTGAAAAGTAGTCTGCCAGATTTTAATTGTTCATTTGGGCTATACTGCTATCACTGTGTAGATCTCAAAGCCCAATATTAGAGAATATCCTTCTTAAGAAGAATATTATATTTCTGGAGACATGCCTGAATATCACTGGCTTGAGAGCACAAGTATTCCTCACTTCTGAGAGCTAAATTAAGACTCTTACTGAGTGCTGCAGCAAGTTATAGCGCTGGAAATGTTGCAGGCTTGCATGAGGCAAGACTGGACACAGTATTTCTAAGTTAGCTGGGAGGTGGGATGGTGGGGCCTGGCAGACTCCTCTGACAAGCCCATGGCAAGGCTGTAGCACAGCTCCCCCAGCTTTCACAGTGCTGTTTAGGTTGGAGAAGTGAGGGCACCACAACAATCCAACCCACTAAGCTGTGGCCATTATGGACCTTGCAAACACCTCCTTTAGACACACAAATCATGTTGCTGGCCAAACTATGGTTTGCTTGAAAAAAGAAAAAAATGGTTAGGGCAGAAAGGAAACACCTTTGTTGTCTTCTTCCTAACAATCCTGTGATGGGGGAGCCATAACTTAACACCAAAGTATTAAGAAGACTTTTTGATTAGGTACTAGGAGAAAAAAATATACCCTGGAGGAAAAACATAGCAAGGGAGCAAAACAACACTTTCCCCCCCCCCCACCTTTTCTTAGAGCCAGGTAATGCATGTTTACTTTGCTCAGGTGTTTATTCTACTATAACATAAACTCTACACTAAAGCTGAAACCATTATAAGGTAATATTTGTAGAATATTTTTTAACATAGACTTTCAGGTATGAATCAAGATACTCTTGAGGTGGAAAATGCTCATTCATTTCATAAATCTTAGGATTTTTTTAAGCAACCTTCTGTATAAAGTTCTGATAAAAGGCTTTTGTGAGCATTTTATGTGGATCTCTCATGTTCCTTTTAAATCTCAGTTATAAGCTTCTAACCTCCTTTAGATGGTTTAAGGAGTAATAAACTTTTCAAATACATAAACATGTACAGTTCTGACTCTACATCCATAAATCAGCTCTTCCCCATGTAACAAAGGGAAATTTCTCAAAAGCGGCCGGGGGGGAGCCTGAGGAGAGGATTGTGGAGGAGGTACCACCACCATCTTCAGGGGTCAGCATGAAGTTCCTTTAGAAAGGCACCAAGAGCCATTTCAATGGCTCTGGAGAAGAGGTACTCTCTGTAAGCAGGTCTGGGTGATGGTGAAGGGCAGACACATGGTGCCTCACCCCTTAAGGTGCTGAGAGTGGCTTTCCCACCCTCCTGGCACCCAAGCACGCATGTGCCTCACAAGTCAGGAATCGCTGTCCCCAGGCAAGTGCCCGCTGTGGGCAGGGGCAGGGAACAGTGGGGTGGGAGCAGCACCTTGCCAAGGCACCCGTGCTGGAGCCCGAGGCTGCCTGGGAAGGAAGCTGCAGCCAGTGCTGTGAGGAGGGGCCTCAAAATGGGAGAGGCAGGGAAATTCCAGAGGGTAAAAGTTATGCTGAGAAGATGTGGGGATACTTCAGGGCATCTGTGGAAAAGACTTGGGCATGGCCATCCGAGAGGCTATTATTACTATTTATTAGTTCAAGGGCAAAGAGCAAAGGTTCTCCTGTGCTTGTTCCTCTCACCCCAACAGTAAAGAGCCATCATAAGCCAAATTAATCTCTGTGCTGGTTTCAGCTGGGATAGAGTTAATTTTCTTCAGAGTAGCTAGTATGGGCTGTGTTTTGGATTTGTGCTGAACACAGTGTTAATAAAACAGGGATGTTTTTGTTACTGCTGAGCAGGGCTTACACAGAGTCAAGGCCTTTTCTGCTTCTCACCCCAGCCCACCAGCGAGCAGGCTGGGGGGGCACAAGGAGTTGGGAGGGGACACAGCCGGCACAGCTGACCCCAACTGACCCAAGGGATATTCCAGACCATAGGACATCGTGCTCAGCATAAAAAGCTGGAAGAAGAAGGAAGGGAGGGATGTTCGGAGTTATGGTGCTTGTCTTCCCAAGTAACCATTACGCTTGACGGAGCCCTGCTTTCCTGGAGATGGCTGAACACCTGCCTGCCCATGGGAAGCAGTGAATGAATTCCTTGTTTTGCCTTGCTTGCACGTGCGGCTTTTGCTTTACCTATTAAACTGTATTTCTCTCAACCCATGAGTTTTCTGACTTTTACCCTTCTGATTCTCTCCTCCATCCCATCAGAGGGGAATGAGCGAGCAGCTGTGTGGTGCTTGGTTGCCAGCTGGGGTTAAACCACTTCCTCCTGTTTTTCCTGGGAACTCCATATCACAGTGATGGTGGTGGCTGGGTCTTCCCCAAGCACATGCAAATAGGGAAGCATAAGTGTTTCTTATACCTAGAGATATTGCCAAAATAGCCTTCTGACATAGTGCCTTTCATGCAACATGCTAAGAGGAAACGCTACACTGTCCTGGAGTCCTCCCTTGTATTTGCAAGAGTTCAGATCTTGCCAGATAAGCACAGGAGGAACTCGTATTTAAATGTTTTATTTCAAAATGGAAGCGTAAGACCTTTTTAAAGCCCTTAGTTACAAGGCAAAAACTGCAGAGGTATCATCAGAAGTGGGCTCTAAATATTTTTTTCACAAAGCAAATGGCGTGAAGCTCACTTCCTCAGAGCTCTCCCAAGGCGATGCTTTTCAGGATACACCATGGCAGGATTCATCTCAGCCAGAGACTTTGCAGGATACAACCTGGAGAGCAGATTTTAATTTCTTCAAATACACTGGCAAAATTTATAGTCAGAGTAGGGAGGCTGCTTAAAGTAAGGTTGGGAAAATCCTACATTTGCCTGCAAAATGGTATTCTGCCATACACACACGCACATACACATCTCGGGCAGCATGTGGACCATGGTCTATCACCATTCTACCATCACATTAAGCATTAATTTCTCCATTTAACTGCACTGGCAGCAATGGAAGTGAATGTAGTTTCTTGAAAGGCTGACCGCTTGGCATTATAACGTCTTTCATTGGCAGACCCAGGGTGGTGGGGCCTATGCATAAAGCAGAGAAGCACACCCTTACTGCATTTGGGCCTGTGCCCTAGAAAGCACTTGTGTACCAGCAGCGAAGTCCCAGTGCTGGCCCTTGGGGCACACTAGAAAGAAAGTGGTCTGGAAAGAGAAGAATCCAGGTTTAAGTCAATGCGAATGTGTGCAATGGTGATCTGGCGAGAATACAGCTAAAGATGGGATTTTGGGGATTACATTGTTTTCCCCTTGGCCAGGTAGACGTCTATGTGGTCAAATGATGATATTATAGTTCTGTGAAAGCCACACATAAATATCTACTTTAATAAGGATGTAATCTGCATTAGAATAGGAAAACATGTAAGAGGAAACTAGATGATACTTCTCAAATAAATCTTATTCTGATTTCATGCACTGCAGCTTTCACTTGCTGCACTGCATTTTATTTAGGTAGTGTTTAAGAGCTCCCGTGATAGACCAGGCATCTCTTTCGCACAAACACAGACTCATGAGATTCCCTGCCTTGGCTCTGGGCCATTTTTTCTCCTGCATATTATCTACTGCAGTCCCCAGGAAGTATACACATGCAGAAGACACTGTTTGGTCTGTAGCAGTGTTTACTGCTTTACTGATAGTATTTTTGAAAGGTAGGATGAAAATCCATGAAAATTCAGGTCTGAGATAATGCTGGAACATATATGGGCATTACCCACAATGAACTTACAGGTTTGAAGGCAAAAATTAGCAGAGTTTATTGCAATTGCACTGCTGGCATGTTTATTAGATTGCATAAATGATGGTAAAAATAGCGCATGGTAGCAGCAAGCATGTAACCTATGGTAGGAAGCAAATGATGGCACAAAAAGAACCGGAAGCCAGCAGGTAGTTCCTCAGTTCACTATGGACATTGTCCTTCCACACAGTAACAGTCCTTCAAACTTGGCTGAAATGAGCTGTAGCGCAAGCCTATTACGAAGACATAAAATCTTCATTGGAAGCAAATTTCTGCTTCCTCTTTCTAGTGAGAAAAATAACATTGCAGAAGTCCATTTCTTCTTTAACCATAGTCCATAAATGCTTTTAATTATATCACCTTTCATGGTATGACATTAACTACAGTTACTTAAAAGGCTATGCCTGGCTCAGGTAGCACAGAGAACATTTTCTTCTGGCGAGTGTCACCAATAAAAGCATACATGATAGAGCTACACATTTAGGGTCAATAAATACTAATTTTACTTTTGCTAGAAATTATAAATCTCTTGAGATGGTTAAAGAAAGAATTTTAGAAAGTAACTCTCTGGCAAAGGAAATTTCCAATACAGAGAAAATCATTTTTTCCACTAGGTCTCTTTTAAAAGCTGCAAACAGTGGAGAATGTGTAGTAAAAGCCATTTCCCTCTGTTACTGTTCATGGATAACATCCCACACACATGACTAGCACTGAACAGAAAAATATGTAAATATACCTCAACTCTCTTGATTAATGTACATGCCTTTCCTTTCCTTGCAGATCAAGTTCAAACTGGGTACAATCAGGTTATCTGTGAGCAATGAATTTTAAGTACCTTCTATACGTGGCCATTTGGAGGAAGTAAAATACTAAACTTGCTTTTCTTGCATATTTGTGATGGCGAGATCACTCTAAGTTTAATTGCTGATAAAGAACAGTATCATAGGATTGATTTCTTCTAGTTGCAACCATCTCAAAATTAAAATAAATTATGAAAAATATCAAAATTATCTCTGCCAAGTAATTTCCAGTAAGAATATTTTTGAGATTTCCCTTTTGCAATAGCTGTTTTGTGAACAGAAAGCAGTTTTTTGCGTTACAGTGCTTATAAAATGGGCAAAATTTTAATTTAATTGTTCTTGTAATAATGGTCTTGGAAGCAATTTTGAACCAGCTGTATTTCTGTGGATTATTCCCTCATGACATACAGTATTACTAAATGTCACAAATCATCCTGAGACATCATGTATTGTACAGCGCAGATTATTTATTTTGCCAAGTCCAAGTTCTTCTTTCTTAGCTTTAGAATTTGGAAACAATCCCAAAGGTAATAGGGAAGTTTGTGAACCTTCTCTTAAATATGCCTCTTGGCTGGCTCCCTTTCCTGTTTTCTTGGCCTCTCCAGGGACACATAAATGAGTGCAACTCATGTAGGCCTTGTGCAGTTGTGTACAGGCCTTCTCAACTTTTTACATTTCAGCCATTAAAAAAAAATAATATTGAAAGGCTGTTTTGAAAACTAGGCTTTTTCTTTAATTCGCAAAGTCTAGCTACTTTACACTGCTGGGTAACGAAGCTACAGGTGACTGCCTCCAAGTCTCCCACATCTGTGAAGTGAGGTGCTATAAATCAAATGTAGTAGGTTGCCTTGTTTTGCTGCTAACCGGCTCAATCTCCTCCCAAAACAAAATTCCAGAAAGCAAATAACCATAACAAGGGTTTCTCTATCATTACACAAAGAACTCCATAATACCCAATTATAAAAAACCTGGACTTGTTCTGCAGGGATTTCACAAGTGGAAGTAAGGTAACTTGAGGTATCTTAGTTTGTCTGCACTTGGATGCTCCTTTTAGCTAGTTGCATTTTCTTATGACTTTAGTGCAAAAAGGTTTGGTTTTGTAGGTCCCTTTGTTTACTAAACCAAAATCAGGCCCAAAGACATTGATGAAGGCCAGAACAGGATTTGGATTAATTTATTTGTTTATAGTTAAAAGGGAGGATGAATGCTGAGTTCCAGCAATAGCTAATTACATGAATTTGAATTTAGCAATATGAATGCTTGTCTGCCAATTTAAAAATTCACCTTTCTTGAACCTTATAGGCTTAAAACTCATTTGTCATTAATCTTATTTTTTATATTAACAAGTGTGATAAAAGAAGACCCTTAATTCTTTCTGTTTCTAGATATGTTTGGATTTCCAGAACTCACCTCTCACTTTTACACCTGAAATAAGCACCCCTTGCCCATATGTCCAATGACATCCTCCCACACATCCTGCTTTTTGCACCCCTCTCCCCGACTAATATCATGCAATATCAATGTTGAAAAGAATCAGCTGTGCTTTGAATGAAGCAGAAAGCCTCTTGAAAAAGTAGAATATATATCAGGGAGTGAAAGTGTTATCACAGGAGGTATGCCAAAGGGACTGAATGAAAGACATTTAGGACTTTTGCTAACTTATTAGGCATCTCCTAAGCAAAGTTTTGGAGCTCTGATCTTCCAGTCTTAATGGCCTTTTACCATTGTTTAATCTCATATTAATGTGAAAGCAAACCTCACTGAAGTCAAAGCCCACGCACACTGTCTATCATAAAGCGAAAGCAACGCTATAATCATGCATGTATTCTTATCTGTGGCCAGACGTCACAAGTGCTGTTGTCACATCCTCCCCATATCCCAGACTCCTCAGAGCAGGAGTCCTATAAGTGCTATCACTGTGAATGCGATGTTCACAATTCTGGATATGTAGAAGTATTACAGAATAACACAAATAATATAAAATGAAAGTCTCAGTACAATACTGCCAGGAGAGCATCCTTCTGGTGGCATCCTGAGCCAGGAGATGCTGAGATACATGTGACAGTTACTGAGAGGTAATATGAGCAGGGGTTTTGTATAGTCCATGCAGAAGGGCTCTGTAGTCATTCAGAGCTCATTTTGTGCTGTCAAGTGACTCCATAAGGGAAGAAATAATCTCACTGGTGCTATGTTGCCAAAGCATGTTCAGCTCTGACAACAGAGAAAACCACGAGGAGGGAAAGTCACAGGTGCAGGAGCGCAGGGGAACACGGAGAGGGAGACTGGGAAGGTTGGCCTACACAACCCAGAGAGATGCAGCAGGCCCACATAAAACATTAGCTTTGGTTTGGGAGGGATGCGTTATCATCCAGCAAAAAGGGTGTTAGGTGTGAAGTCAGGAGGCCTGGATTACATATCCTCCGTGTTGCTGTCAAGTGCTGCCACTGTCTTACTCTGTGTTACTTCGAGTCACCTGTCTGTGCTTCTGCTTCCAATCCTGGAGTCTGGCAGTCTGATCTGGCTTTTAGGGGCCACTTTACGGACTGACGGCACTTGCGCAGAGCAGTCCTGACCCCAACCCCCACTTCAACAACAAATTAGGATAACGATGCTCTTCTGGAGGTTTGAATTCACCTCTGGCAAATGTGGCCAGAGGATGTGCAATGCCTTGGTTTTGCTGTGTTTAATCACAGAATCACA
>VZTV01009039.1:0-10543 GCA_013400875.1 Anhinga rufa
TTTTTAGTTCTGCACAGTACCCATATTATCTGCGCCTGAAGAAAGTGGACTCCAGTTGCCATTGATACACCCATCACAGTTTGTACTTTATGGTAAAGAGGTTTTGACACACAGTTGTTTGTAGTCAAAAGGTGAAGGTCAAGATCAAAGCTGGGTGTTGGTACCCTCTCAGCTCACATGTAATGAGGGCACACTCACTGTGGCTTTGCAGTGTACACAGAGGCAGCAGCTGAGGTAACACCTCTACGTCTGCTGCCTCCAAGCCAAGTGAGCATTGCCCATTTACAGCTGGGTGAACTGGGAGCAGGTGGAGTTCAGAAGATGTGTAGAGATGGGAAAGGCTTTTATGATTTTATTCTATTTACACTGTGTGTACCAGAAAATCTGAAAGGAGGGGTCAGGGCCATGCTGTACCTACATGGCATAAAGCTTACTCACTCAACTGAAGAACCTCTGAATTAAAGGCAGGAGAAAAATATGGAGTAGGAGGGGAAGAATGAAACAGAACAGTAGAGAGATCAAAATTATTTGTGAGAATATCATTTAGCTCCTTCAATTGTTCTTCAGGAAAAAAAGCGAGGCCATACATGTATGTATTTGGTAACATGACAGGCTTATAAAAAGTGTGCATCAATTCAATGCTCCTAAGAAACACTTCTGCATATTTGATAGATTAAGTTATTTGATCATCAAAGTCTCAATGTGCTTAGATAAAATACAACTTTCAAAAAGATTTAGTTTGCAGGGTTTCAGTTCCTGGAAGCTGTGTGGTTAATAATTCATTTAAATATTACTAATTTTATCTTGGTCATATTGAAATTAATATTGTCAAAATACAGCCAATCTTGATAAAAGATTCTGACCTTATTGCTTCCCCAAAGATGAGTCTTGCTGAAGTTGCTGATTTTGACCCCAGGCTGTCATGAGAAGCTGTCTGGGTTTATTCAGAAGGCAGACGGCTAGCAGCAGCATACGCTTGCTTTGAATACAAGCAGGGAGATAGTACCGTCTTCTAGCAGATCTGCTTACTCTGTGTGTTTAGGGTTGTATATGCGTAGTTTCATTATGAGAATATTTCATTTATCTCTTGTTGCTGGTAGTCCTGCAGAGCAGTGGCACACTGAGAAATGCTTTTTTGGCCAGCCTCACTAGCGAACTTTCAAACAAGGGCTTGATTCTCCACATGTGAACTCACATTGCTGTTATTTTTATTTACTGTTANCTCTTTTTGTGGATGAGAATATTACAGGGCATAGAGTCGGTAATGCCTCACCCCCAATCCCCACTGTTCAGATTGTTTCCACGGGGGTAGTTGGTCCTGAATGGGAGTACCTGCCCTGCCCTTCTTCCAGGAGGGCAACCCTGCCCTGAGAGACTCCTCACTTTCACTGACTGCACACATGGAAGTACCTATAGGTGGAAAACCCATACTGCAAGGTGCAGGGAAATAGCTAGAGCAGAGTAACGATCACATACAAGCCTGAATATAATTATGGGACACCCACATATATCTTGGGCCCCAGAACATACTAGGGTGCTCTGAAACCACCTGTCATTGCAGAAGGAAGGGTCTGTGTCATAGGGCTGCTTGTCTTAGGAATAATTTCTTACCATAGGGATCTTGCCATGACAGTTGTGCCTCCACTGCTACAATGATCAGACATATCTCAGGAGGCAGGGAATAAAGTTATCTTATTCAGCTTTCAGCTCAGCTTGGCACTAGGATTAGGGGTGTCCATGAGCTGGAAGACAAAAGGAGTGGCAATCCCATGGAGCACAGCAGTTCTCTCTAGCTGTTCCTCTACTAGCTGTGCTGTATTAGCCAGATTCAGGACCTTGAGTCCTGCTTTGCCTCCTGTTTTCTCCAGTTTCAGGTGTCAGGAGTCACTGAAATCCTTAATCATGTAGCCTGAATTCTTGCTAAGGAATTCCTTCCTGTCAGCAACAGTACTCTGAGCTGCAAGTATCTGACAGGAGAGTACTGAGCTGTGAAACTGGAGAGAGGAATTTGCTGTGGGCTATTTGGGATCTTTTGAGTTCCTAAGGGAAGCTCACAGGCTCTTTGCTGANAAAGATCCTAAGCATTGTTCTGTATATGTTCAGTGGACTCTCCTAGAGTTATCAATGGGTACAGGTGTCAGCAGAACTGTGCTGTAAGCCCAGATCCATGTGTAGAGAAGAGACTAGCTGCTTTTCATGCTCTTTGCATTGTTTTTCAACCCTTTTTGATGTAGCAGAGGAAACAATGTGTTAGAAGTCTGTACTGGGAAAGGGGCTGGCGTCAGAGACTGTTTTCTGCCCCTTTCAACCCTCTGGGAATTCTTCAAAGTTCACAACAGTCAATTTAGTCTCAGGCTATTTACTGTGCTGAAGTCTCTTGCTGGTAGCCTGAGAAATCTGTGGCCCTGACAAAACTTGAAGAGCCAGAGAAGGTTTGTGAAGAAAATTAGTCTTGCTTGTCCAGACCTCACACAGGACCCCAGAGAGAGCTGCCTGGAAGGGAAGCTCCCAGGGACTTCTGAGGACAGTAGGAGAGAGACACCAGGGAGAGTTTTACCATAGCAGTGCTGGAACTGGCCTGCAGAGTTGGTAGCAGGAACCAGAGAAAAACAGCTTGACTCTCCATTTTATTTGAGTTCATTTTACATAAATTGCTTCTGCAAATAAAGGGATTGAATTTCACTCAAATCTTTAAGCATACTTAATGAAAACCACAGAGCTTCATCAAATGCTTGACTACAATGCAAGCACATCATGAAAGGACTGTGAAATTTGCATTATTTTGATGTCAAATCAGAAGTAGCCATATGTGGCAAAAGTATTCACAGCTTAACTGTATTTTAAGTAAATGTGACCTGAATATCAACCTTGGTTAAGAAAGTCCAGATCATTTGACTTTTGCATAGTTTAGAGTTTCATTAAAATTTGTTCATACAGTTTACACTGTGAAATAAAGTGGCTTTGCAAAGCATTACTTGAATACAATTCTCCAAAGGAACAAGTTCAACCTCTCTTCATCCCTTTAGCCTCTTAACATTTTCTTTTCCCTTCCTTCCTCCAAGGGACCCAGTTCAGTTGACAGGCATTGAGCAAATCTTCTCTAAAGTGCAGACAAAGGATAGCCCTCATCTAGCTTGCAGAGCAGGTCTCATCTCTTCCACCCTACTTCCTGTATGAGCAGAGCTACCTGCAGAGCCTTTTCTCCTCTTCCTTCTCTTCAGAACTGCGGAAGACACACCATGAGCAGAGGCCCCTGCAGGGGAAGAAATCGGGCAGCTGTATCACAGAGTCCCAGGTGGGAACTCTGTAACCCAAAGGAGTGAGGTAGTAGGAGGGGAGAAGGGGGAGAGAGTAAGATCCCCTCTTCCTCCTACACACACCTGAAGCATCAAAGCTCCTTCTGGTAGCCAGACTTTCCTATGCAGTGTCTCCTGTTTCCCTCATTGCACTAAGACCTCACTGCCAGTTTGAATTTTGCCTGTATGTTTGAGGGGCAGTAATTGAGGGTAGCTCTAAACATGCTTGATAGTTTCCTTACAGCAGTATTAGTCTGTGACACAGGAAACACTGGTGATGTGTGAGATACCAGACAATGATGTATAAAATGGTTGCAAAAACACCTCCCAAAATTCTAAACTCTCATAGGTGTTCCCTTGCCCTTGGCAGATATGGGTCACCATCTGTCTGCAGGCACAGAGACTAGCCAGCATCCAGCTGCAAAATGCCTAATTAAGGTGATTTGTAATTGCATCAGTAGCATGTGGCTTACCCAGTGCAGAGTATTCAGAGTATTTTACTGAGCATCTTCCTGACTATCAAACAGCCCCTGCCAGGAGAGATGGTCTAAACATTCTGTAACAGGCTGAAGGTTCACTGAGGGAGAGGGAGAGTGTGGGAGAAACCTCTGTAGTCCACTAGTCATTGGCAGTCACCTGAGGAGGGACAAGCCATAGCTCTGATTCAAAATTTATTTTGGTACTTTATCCCTGAATTTTTCACATGAAGTTCATCAGCAGTCCTTGGGATGGTACTGTGAGGGTGCAACTGTTCAGCTGCAGGGATGAGCTCCAGCCCTTATCCAGCTGTGTGACCTGCTGCAGTGAATCCCCTGGTGAAGTGCTGCCCTCAGGCCCTTGGGATATGACACCACAGGACTTCAATCAGCTCTGACATCCACTGCCCAAGCCAAACAACTATCCATTGAGATGGAGAAAGCTGAGTGTTTCAGTTTCTCAACTCTTTGGTAGATCTCAGATCACACAGGATGCCAATGGCTTACTGGAGAATCAGCCACGTTCTAGGTACATGTCCTAACCACTTAAAAAAATCCCTTTCTGACCTTAAATACATTTGTCCTGTGACAACACTTGTGAATTCAGCCACTGGAATGTGGCTTCTGGGAGCTACTGTATTCAGGCAAAGGAATTGCACTTTTCTGCTAATAGGTTCTTTGGGCAAGATCTCTGGACACCTTGAGGTGCCACAGACCCAGGCAGGTCCTTTGTGGATTGCTTGGTACCACTTAAATGCCTGAAAAATGATCCTTGTTGCTCTTGCTCTGGACTCACATTCTTTGTCTGCATTTGCCAGCACCACAGAAAGCAGAGAAAGTGTAGCTTAAAAATGACTCAGAAGTGATTCCATGATCACATGGTGTGGTGCTCTGGTTAGCCATCAAAGCAATCTGACTGAATGTCTGCATTAAAAAAAAATCCACTGCATACGTTTTATTCCACTAGCTTAGCTGTAGCAACGTTTCTCTGCATATTTTTCTTCACAGCTGTTGTTTTTATTGGTGTCTACTAACCGAACACTGTTTTTTCATTGAAAGGGAAATAGGTCACCATTACTGGAACACAGTTCAGGTCTCTGAAAGATGCTTTGGCTAGTTGTAATTACAGAAGGAAAGATGTGGTCTGTGTGCTGAAGGCGTTTAGCAGCACATAGAGACTTGTGTTTGAATGAATAACTGCGCTTAGTGACAGGAGTTTTCTTAAAACATACAGAGGCCTCTTCTCACCAAACATATGTTTTCACCATCTTGAGCAAAGAGGATATTTCTTTTACTCAAATTTTTAGTGGAAATTATGAATCATGAGGCACTATTCAACATGGGTGGCCGTTTTCTTTAGTATGTCTATGTTTTCCAGTAAAGAGCACGCTTTTTTTCTGTAATCTTTAAATGGAAAGATTACCAACACACTTAATAGGAAAGACAGGGCTTGTTTCATCTTGGTCAGATTCCTGATGGAGATGAAGTTTCCTTTAGCTTTTGAGGCTGATGAGACAGACGTTGCTGTAGGAATTTTTTATACCTCTTTGCATTGGCTGAGTGAAAAAGAAACAAGGAAATGCAGGAAAGGTGACTCTTCAATTACAGGTGAAGAGGTGCTCAGCAGCAGCTGAGCAGCAGCTCCCTCCATATGGCTGCTTCACCAGGCCAGACTGCTGTGGACTGCAGAGGGTGCCCCTGTCAGGGGCCAATCAGCTCCTTCACAGAAGGAAAAGCTGTGGGTAACGGCTGGTGTTTGGGCAGGCAATGCCTCCATCAGACCTGGGGATGAAGCCCCAGGCCAGGGAGTGTTCTGTTGAATTGATATATTGTGCTTGAAAGAGATCCTTATTCACTAGCTGCATGTTTTAGTCAGTCCTTTGAGTGAAAAATATTACTTTTTGGAAGCAAGGATACTTGTTGCTCTGACAGTATGCCTTAAGAGTTGTCTTTTTTAGTCTATTATAGTCCATAGAAGTTACTGCCAGGCTAAGGTTTTGTCAAACAACTTGGCGGATACCAGGTATTTTTCTGGAAACTACCTGTCCTCACAGGCAGTGTTTGCAATCTTTTACTTTTATTGCAAATGGGGACTGTGTCATGGTCGTGAGGTCCTGCAACTCCCTAAATCCTAAACCCTTTAATTTAGGTTATCTTCCTTATGCTCCTGGAACCCACACATCCCTTTAACACGACCATGGCAATCTCTTTAATTTCTGTTTCATGACCACTGGATAATCAAGCAGGGACTTCTGCGATGTGTCTCCCCTGAGCTTCCTCTTTCTGTGCAGATGAGCTACTGTAAAGTCCTGCTCCTGACAGCCTGATGTCCCAGAGCGCTTCCCGTGCCACAGGAGCAAAAGTCCTGGCTGAGCCTCTGAAGCACAGGCTTTAAGAGGAGCCAGGGCATGGGATCAGGTGTATTTCCATGGAGCTGTGGTTGTGACTGAACAGCAGGGACACAGCCAGGAAAGGATATGGAAATACAAGCATTGGTCTGGCTTTCAAGGATGTAATAGCTAGTAAGAGCTACCTAGGTATATCTCAGTTTCATGAGAGCAGCAGCACTAGGTTCTGATTCCAGCTCTGACCCTCATGAGAGTCTGTTGTCCCTTTGTCTCATGGGGACATGAGGCATGTCTCATGTCCTGCACAGCTGTGTGGTAGCCCCATGCCAGCCTGATGGACAAGAAGATCCATAGCTAGGAGGATCTACATAGGCACTTCTGCTGGCACTCAGCCAGGTGCTTACTACAATGTCCCCTGTTTCACACAGGCCCAAAAGAGCCTTATTGAGTAAACCCTTTCTTTTTTTTATGTCTTACCAAGGGAAAATTATTTGATTGAACAGACAAACACAAGTACCTTACATTTTATGGAGGAAAGTAGTCAGCTAAAGGTCTGAGAATCCCAGTTTTGAGCTTCCTTCTCCAAAATTTGGCCTCAGTAGCCTGAAAAGACTATGCAGAGTTCTCATACTCCATAGATTATTTTCAGTTAAACTGCCATCTTTGGAAGGCAATATGCTCCCCCCTGTTTTACATCATAGCCACTTTTCTCAGGGTTTCAACATTTTTTCAGAAGAACCCTAGGGCAGCAAATGAGCCTGCCTTCTTGGCAGGGGGAAAGGGGATACTCCCTTGCAAGCCTTTGCTCAATCCAGACTTTAAATCCTGGCCTCAATTCTGAGAGATGGCCACAAATTATATAAGCTGCAGTGAAACTTGCTCCTGCAATGCACTGGGACAGAGGATGTAATATCATTGGTGATGGATTTGCCAACAGTGTACTAAAAACTGGGAGGACTGGGAGGACTGATGCAGGATATAATATGTGGAAGATGTTAGGTATTTCAAAGTTGTTAATGTTTGCAGTTTTTAAAAATGATTACGCTTGATGTGTGCAGCACTAAATCTTTCTTGTTGATAATCAGAGCTGATTTATCTCTTTTTAAAAATTGATCTCAAGCCATACAAGATCTTCTGACTCCCAGGAGGAATTAAATAGCTCAGGCATACTCATTTAGATGAAGTTCACCCCCTGACTTCTTCCTCATATCTCCAGTTCATACCTGTCCAGTTCATTTTGCCAGAAAAGCTGTTTAACCCTTCCTATTCCTCCCTCTTCTCCAACCAACCCCCCACACTTAATTGAACTCATAATCATAGAACATAAACACAAATCTCAACATTTCATCTCTCAAGGAAATGGGAAATTTTTACGACAGTGGACAGACCCGGTAAACTCCATAGCAATGATGGACTGGACAACTCAAGGGACTTGGGTATATGGAGTGTCTCATGGCAGTTGAAGTCAAACCAAAGGCAAAGACTTAGATCCAGCTCCCCGGTCAACCCTGTATGGGCAGAAGTCCCCACTAACGAATTGGAATTATTTTTAACTAAATAATTTCAATGACCTGTATTTTTTCTATTTTTCTTATTACTGTGTTCTTCTACATGGCAACTTATAGATTCACGTGCATAAGGGACTCTCCACATTGTAAAACACTTTATGAATAACGGTGTACAATATCTTCAGTACAGGTCCTCATTTCAATTCGTTTGCTTTACTCTAGTTCGAGAGCCTCTTTTCCCCAGACTTAAATAAAGTTTGTAAAAGTCTGTAATAAGTATGATAGAATTTAAAACTGCTTGAACTTTGAAGTTAACAAAATACGTGTACTAAGGGAAAATGGCCCACAACATTTCATAGTGTCATTTCATTCCCAGTGCTATATCTTAGGTACGAAATTGCAATCTTTAATCTAATCATTAAACTCCAAGAGCATTCAGATTTGGGTTCATAATTCAGGCTGGGAACACAAGCTTGCAAAATACATATCAAGGTTTGGATTTCAAACCATCTCAAGATATGCAGGTGTTTAAATTATGATACTCTTGTCATTTATCTTTCCTTAAATTTTGAAGTAGCCATAGTTGTCATCCTTAACATTTTTCACCTGTTCACATTAGATCATACTATCTGTTTAGCAAGATTAAGTTTGCTGAAGTTGTAAATTTTTATTTCAGGTCTTAACCTTCAAGGATATTATGAGTAGTTCTTTGCCGTACATACCTATTTGGTTTACTGACTTACTGACTTCGTACACTCCATGCTGGCACAGACTGGGAAAATCCAAAGGGCATTACTGCATTACTGAATGTAAATACATGTGGGGCAACTTATAGCGATGATCAACCAGAAAGGATGAAAGAATCTTACTGTTACTGAATGTTATGGTATAAGTTGTATGACAGAAACTGGTTTGAAATGAGCACTGTTGTTAGAGATTCAGCTCCTGGAAAAGCCCTAGCCAAAATACTTTTTCAGTCATATTCCCTATAGAGTGATAAAAGACAAAGATGGAGAGGGACAGGTTGTAGAACCCCCGTCATGGACTGTCGTACAATTGTAAAGTTTCTGTTACACTCCTAAACCGTTACATAGCAAATAGAGAAAAACATAGGTTGAGATTGTGTCTTAGTAGTTTATTTTGCCCTCAAAACTTTGATTTCCTGGATGTTATTTGGATGTTAATCATGTCCTGCTTGTCTTAAAAGTAGATTTTGTAGACGAGTTGGCTGAAATATTCTGATCTGACTTTTTTTCCCCTGCCAAAATGGACTTTTCCCAAAACTGGGAGTTTCCAAAGAGAGTCTTTACTTTTTGAAATGCTGACCTGTTAGAATATCAGACTTTTTGTTTATTCTTATTGACTCCTTTTTGTTTTCTTTTATTTTAATCCTTTCTTGTCACACAGTCTATAGACTCAGCTCATGTTACTTTTTTAATATTTTTTTTTTCATCCTGCCATCCTTTATCTTCTTCCTTTTGATTTGGAGGTATTGAAGAATGGCAGAAAGAAACTGAAAAAATGTCCCAAAATAATCCTGAACATTACCTGTATACTGCACAAGGGATTAAAAGAAAGGAAGAAGAGATGGGACAATAAAAAAAAAAAAAGACTTCTCATGAAAATAAAAGGAAACAAACAGATCCAAACAGTGTCCTTACCTCACTGCATAGAAACAGATTCAAAGTTTTGGGGTTTATTTTTTAATGATTTTTTTTTCCTTAGTCCTTTTCCTGTTTCCCACTAAGATGCTATACATGGATAAATTGCCCCATACTCTCTCCTCATTGCACTGTGGATTTTATAGAGCTTATTTATTTCACCCAACATGCATGCATGCATGAACTTTCTTATGGACACATGTGGCATAATAAAAAATAATGTTTTATTAAGAATTAAAGTTGCTTTTCCCAAAAAGAAAACAGTAATGGAACCTGAGACTTCCAAAAGCTTTGTTACAATGAGTATAAATCATTTATCTATCCAGAGTAGAATGTACGTATTTTGAACTACCTTGTTCACTTTCATAATTTGTCCATCCAGCAGTGTCTCAAAGCAAACCTCAAGTTTCTCCTTCTTTCAGAAACTCTTTATTCTTTGAGTTTCCTTCTCTGTTAGCTATTTTCACCAATAATTTTCAAAGGCAATAAATATGCCAGGGTGCCCCTCTACATCTCTGCATAGGAAATGGTTATCTAAGCAGGGTACACATTGTGATATTGGCAGTCCCCACTTCATTTGATGCTTTACTCATTTCCCCTTTGCTTAATGTCACAGTTAACAATTTGCATCTTCTCTCTGCAATACTTCTACATATTTAAGTGTTTGTTGAGGAAAACCCTATTCTTGACATACCAGCTTATGTCTTCTTCATGCCTGACAGTCCCTGTTTGCCCTAGCAAATTTGAAACCAGCCTTCTGTTTGCCAGACAAGCAGGCTATGTATCTTTCACATAGTGTCCTCTGACCGATACTTGTTTTTTTGATGAAATACAGAGAGACTCTGAATCAATGCACCGTTCTGCTTCCAGCAGCCAAATGGTGTCTGGCAACATATCCAGGCTGGATTCCCAGTTGGTCGTTTATGGTCAGAGTTTTGACGGATTTCACAAGGAGCATGAAGGATTGATCATTTCATTCATACTGAAGGCTCTGAGCAATTTGAGGCAGGTCAAGTAACCCCTGAATGCACTGGGAGGTGGTAAAGGTTTCATGTCAAACCACAAGAGGAAGATAATTGCAATGCAGAGTCCATGAATACACTGGCCTTATGGACTGTGTTGTATTTGTGCTGCAAGACGTGAATAGGAGAGATGGTGCCTCCTAGTTTAGGGACTGATCCTGCAGGTTTGAACTGATTTAAAGAACAGTTAGAGTCTTGAAAGTAATACATTCCTCTGTTAGTAAAAGAATTC